>CM051373.1:13887738-14012738 GCA_028015245.1 Cardamine occulta | reverse complement strand
TACATTTACATTTAGTTTCATTACATTTAAACAACTGAAACTAAAATATTTTTCCATAAATAAATATCGTATATTGTTTATTTACAAAACTATAAATATGTAATTAAACATAAAATCTTTGTTATTTTCAAACATATTAAAATTCATAATATATAAAGCATATATTTATATTTATTAATATTAAACAACATAAAAATCTGTGTGTGCATGGTTTGCGCAACTCTTACAATATCTTGGCATACTAACAATCAAACATACTATTAATATGTTTTAATATCTTGGCACGTTGCACAAGTTACTGGAAATTTTCTTGTTTATTAAATCTGATTGAATTAAATGTTGATATATATATATATATATATTGATTACAAGTGGTTAATTTATTCTTTGTTTCTATTACAAAGCAAACTTTCTTAGCTCATTGGTTCGCGAACCCAGCAATGTCATTGCTCGCACAGCATGTTGCCAGCGTTAAGGGCATCTCTTCACTGGGTCTATCAGAATGTCAATTATATTATGGAAAACGTCCATGCCAAGTCTAATTGGGCAGACTGATATGCTAGTATGTGATTTTTGTTTCTATACATTCACTTTATTTCGTATATAAAGTTCAGCGGAAGAGCTTCCGAGCTAAGGACTCGTTGATGACTTTTACTATAGCCTTTGTTTCTCATATGATTGGTGGATTTGCCTTTAATTTCATCATCCCAGTGATCTCAGCATTAATAATCATCTATACAGAGACCAATTGTGGATGACGACGACGTTGTGGACAGTGGCGGATTTAAGGCACTGGAGGGTGGGGCATGTGCCCTATACTCTTTTTTTTCTTTTTTAGCTAATATATTTTTTATGTTATGTATAAAAGTTATCAAATTTCTTCAATTCTATAGGGTTGTACTCCATACAAAAATCAAATCTAGATCCGCCACTGGTTGTGGACCTTGAGAGGTAGACTGGGATCGTGAGGCAGGGTTATAGGTTGAAGTGGTAAGGATGAGAACTCACACGAAACACTCGAGTTACATGGCATATTTTCTCTTGGAGAAGTGAAAATCTTTATGCCCTCCAACAACTTTGGATTACTTTTACTTGCATTTTTCTTTGAATGTAAATACCTAATTCAAAACCACTTGTTGCTTATGTTACTAATACGCTATGTAGATGTTGATTGAAAATGGTGGAATGGGAACATGTTTTGATCGATTCATCCGAAGTTCTATTCTTTCACAAAAATAAACAAAAAATAAACAATGAATGATGAACTTTAGGTATGAGCCTCCGTTCTTTCGTTTTTTGGTAAAGTGTTTGTTTTTTGTAAAGTTGAGTTTGTGAGATTGCGTTTTGCATCTAACCCACAGGGTAAATAAGTAAAGCAGAGGAGACATGGTTAATGTTAACATTTCACACATTACAACCCATACATACACACAAGCAAGGTTCCAAATGGCACAAACATCTCCTGAAACAGAAGAAAGATGTTGAAGGCTATTACAGCTATAGCCACTTATGTTTACAAATCAAGAGTCTTTTGCATACATGAAAAAACACAAAATTCATTACTAGTCATACTTATTCATATGCATAAGATGTAATAAGACCACACCACCAAGAACTCATCACCACTTGCTTAAGATCTTTATTGGAGAACACGTATCACTCACAGCATCCACCCAGGGATGTAGCCGTTTGCTGGTTGGGACTGACCTTGAGTCGTTACAGCCATTTGCTCTGGATGGTTATATCTGTTTGCATCACCACAACAACATAGTTTAAGAATCTACATTTTATCACCCAACTTAATGTCTTAAGGCAGGAGAAGTTGTTTGATTTACCCAATTTGCAAAGTGGGATCACACTGAAGAGGTTGAAATAGTCCCTGAGATTGAGCCTGATGGTGTCCATAGGCAACATTCTGTTGATCATCACCTTCCCATGCTCCTCCCATGTGGTGATTTCTCACGCCGATCATATCTTCCAGCTAAACAAAACATAACATTATTTAAACTTTTTAAAAAATATCATAGAAATAATCTAGTAGCTACAAGCTTGAAGACTCATATATATATAGATTAAATGAGACTTGTAAAGTTTTGATCGTTAATTAGAACTGGAGAAGACGGAGAGAAGTATAATAATATATATACCTTCATTGACAGAGCTCTATTGGCTTCAAGCAAGATATGCTCTTTACCTTGAAGATCAGAAAGCTGGTCAAGCATGTACTGTGTCTGCAAAATAAAAACAAGCATTTTCAGATATCCTCACGCATCAAATACATAGAGAGAGATTTGTGTCATGAATCTTTCTGTGTATATACAATGGAAACATTGAATCACCTTGATGCAACGAACTTGCTTCAGAGAGCCATCTAGTTGACGCTCAAGCTGCTCTAGCTCCTTTGAATTCAGAGGTCCAAGGTCCTCTCCAAGAAGATTTCTGCAGCAACACGTATATATATACTTAAATATGCATATTTATTTATATATGAACATAAATATTAATGTATATACCTCTGCTGACGTTGCAGATTTTCATATCTACCTTTCAGCTTCAAATACTCTCTGTAGCTGTTCTGAAATATACCACAAAAATAGACAATAATGTTGGAATACTTGTCTGAAACTTTCATTTTTATTCAAATCTGTGGATCTAAAATTGCGAAGAGCTAGCTTTAGCTAATTCTTCTTAATATCAAACAAAACTTAGTAACTTAAGGAAGAAAAGAAATGGGGATTTAACCTCAAGTTCTTTGGCAGGTTTGTTGTTGACTTCAATGGAGCCATAGCTACACTTCTGGTATCTTTCCAATGTCTTGAGCATGCTGAAAGATCAAAACACAAATTAGGAGAAGAATAAACAATTAATTATTAATTTAATGACTCATAATTAAACCAAAAAAAATATCAAACTGTTAAAAATAAGATCTTATTAATTGGCAAGAGAAATATAATTAAATTCCATTGGTGCATAAATGTCTGCATGAGGTTGAGACTGGTTAATGCATGGAACCACAAATTATTCTACGTTGGATCTTTCATTTTTTTATTGAAATCTGTGAATCTTTAACTACTTTAACAAAATCTAATCACATATATATCTGTGTAGAGAGAATGATATTAGTATACCATTATGACACTTCTGAGACCTATAGATTTTGAATCTACATACAAATTTCAAAAAATCATTTAAGAATTTGACATGATGAGAAAATATCAGATCTCAAAATTCAATCAATTAAAAACTGAATTATCCTTGTAAATATAATCAAAACCTTAGAGATCAGATATATAAACTGAAATCAAGAAGATAAACCTCACAAGACTAAAAAAATGAAAGATCTAAACACAGATCTAACAAAACTTTCACATGTATAAAGAGAAAGAGTAAATAGAGGTTACTTGGAGGTGCTGCAGAACTCGTAGAGCTTGCCACGATTGGAGAAGACGATGAGAGAAACCTCAGCATCGCAGAGAACAGAAAGCTCATAAGCTTTTTTCAACAGACCGTTCCTACGCTTTGCAAACGTCACTTGTCTGTTGATTTTGTTCTCTATCCTCTTCAGCTCTACTCTTCCTCTTCCCATTTTCCCCTCCAAGAATCCCTAATTTCTTGTAATTCCTCCTTTATACTTAATTTTGTATAAATGTTTTTAATTTAGGGTATGTAATGTTTATCTATATACAGACACACAAAAACATGACTTGGGTATTGCTTTTTCTGGGGAAAGATGTAATCTTTAGGAGAATAAAACCTAGTTTTCAAGAACAAGAAAGAAGATGATTAATAATATAGCTAGAGAGAAAATAAAAGAGGAAACTTGTGATTTGATTTTAGGGTTCTTGTTTTATTCTTTAGATCTTTTCTTTATTTGAAGGGTGGTGTGTGTGTGATGAGATTGTGAATATGAGGGAAAGCTTTAAGTGAATCTATAAAAGCTATAAAGATAAGAAATTTGTGAGGGTGAGAGATCATTAGGGTTTGGTGATATATCTGCTGCGTTTCATTCACACCATCTCTCTCTACCTCTTTATCTTTCTTCCTCCTTTTACAAACTCTCTCCCCAAGTGCGTGTCACACAGACGCCATTGTTTGAAACGACTTGTTAATGTTAATCAAGTTTTGGAATAAGAAAATGTTCTCTCTGCTTATATATAATTCATGTCTATACATATATAGATAAATAACTATATACTCTGTGTTCGGCTCTTTTAGGTATTCATACATATTCACCAACTTCATATCTGAAAATCTTTTTTTTTTGTCAACAAAACATTTGAAAACATCCATCTCGATATTATAAATTCATACTATATTAGGTATTTTTTATGCGATTCAAAACTCGTTAATACTTAAATCCAATTTTCATCTCTAGATTTTAAAATTTCCTTGATAAACATGCGAGACTTAACCATGAATAAAATCATCATTCTTGTTGCATGTAAAATTATTAATCAACGCTTTTTATTTATTTATTTATCAGTTTACTCTTTTCTATATAGTGTAACTCTACTACATACGGAAATTTGCTTCTTCTTTTTATCAACATGTGATATATACTTATCTATTATAAGTTTGCAATTTGAATGTACAATGTCGAAAAAAAATTAAAAAAAATATCTAGTATGTCCAAGTGGTAGAAACAAGGCGCGTGAGATTGGGAAAACATTGATGTCTACAATTATACGAAAGTAGCTATCATCATTTTCTACTTCACAAGTCGCAGAAAAGCCTCTCCTACCTTAAAATGGATATGTTACGTGTCGCATTTCTATTGCTTCATATCTATTGGACGATGCTGAAATTTTGTAATATTTTCGCATTCTTTGTGCATACTTTGAGAAACCCCACTTAATTAACGAAAACTTTTGTGTGTTGACAAACAAAAAAAATTACGAAAACTTTTGTGTAAACTCGTTTTTAATGCATCAAATTCAATCATCCGTATAGGTGATTATGTTTGTCTGGACGTGAAAGAGATGTTACTATATCTCCGTGAATCCGTGATTTTGTTTAATGACGAAAGTTTTTGTTGCCGAAATGTTTGACGGATAATTATCGATAAAATTTTATTAGAAAATGATGATTAATTAGTTGTAGATTTTTGGCTACAGTGTGTGTATATATATATAGTTATAGGTTGATATAGTTTTCTTAGAAGTATAAAGGCTATTGTCTAAATGAAAGAGAACATAAGAAATACATCACATACATTTACTTAGGTGGGTTCATTGGATAGTTTTATAAAACTTAAGAAACTTTTGAAGTAGATTGAATTTTCTTCTCCAATCTTCTAATTTTGGCCATTGCTTGCCAGATTTTTGGGAATTAAAGTCTTTTAGGTGAGACCAAAAAGGGTAATATATGATACCCAAGGGTAATATCTGATTTAGAAATTTATATACTTTATACTCAGTTTTAACTATTGTTGACCCAAAAAAGTTTTAATTTTTTTTTTTGTTTGGTCTAGTTACTTACTATTTCTGCATAGTCAATCAAAAAGTTTGGACAGTAAATTTTTAACTAAGGATGTTGTTGTATTGTGCATTATGCAATTTCACCATCATTATAAATAGTAAATTAATGATGCATTTATTAAATAAGTGAAATGAAGTTAGAGAAATCTTGATTTTCCTTTGGGCAAAGAATCTACCGGCAAAATCTTCTTCTCAGGTGACGTAGGAAGGCCGTATATATTTTACAGACAGCAAAAAGACGTTAACAATTTAAATAAAAATAAAAAAATTCTAAACAGTGAAATTACGCAACAAGATGGGTGATGTGTTCTGATTGACACGTGTCGACTTATGATCGATTGTTAAGTAAGCTTTGACTTTTGTGGCAGGCGTGGCTGGCTGAGGATGACCTATCTAACAGTGACTTGTCCCTCTGATTTTTTTTTACCCCTTTTATAATATTTTTAATCGTATTACTATTCTTGTTAATTGTTGATTCTCATTTCTATAAACATCCAAGTTTTTTTTTCCTATGAACATTAACATATATATATGATTCAAACCGGAAAACGCAACACGGATGCAAAAGGCAAATTACGATTGGAAATTTTTCTATAGAAATTCTCAAGAAAACATCGGCATATATATATATATATTCACATGGGTTGATATTCACCCAAAATATCCTAAGTAGAAGAAACATGTTTCCACTGTATATAGTAAGGCTTGAAGACATAAATCTTACCTAACAAATGTTTTGTAAATTTCTACAAAATCTCTTCTTTGACAATCAGTGATGAAAGCATCAATCGTAAGCCTAAAAGCAAAGAATCCAACACGACACCAGCAATTCGTTTTATGTTAAACACTGCATGTTCTGTGTCGTCGCTACAGAAGAGATTCATGATTCTAAAATCTGACATTTAATTCAAATTAATAAATAAGAAACTTAACCTCGCAAAGGCCCATTAGCTCAGTTGGTTAGAGCGTCGTGCTAATAACGCGAAGGTCGCAGGTTCGAAACCTGCATGGGCCATTTTTATTATATTCCCTGTATTTTTGTTTTTTTTAAATATACACCCTTACCTTTTACTTTATTAAACGTTTGTTCCAATCCCTGTCTTTTGGTTTTCTTACATTCACAACCGTTATCTTTTATTCTTATCATTAATGTCCAAAACCAATTCTTTAAGCACAGTGTGATGATAAATCAGATTAAGGAAACCTTATAAACTTAAGACAGAACAATATCTCTAAATAAATTTAAGAAACAAAAAAACTGTGTGTCCGGAGTTTATGCAGTGGGGTTTTAAGTTTAAGCTCGTTTGGTATTTTGCCTCCTGCAATCAATCTCTCTAAAAACGCCATTCGTAGAAGCGGATAGGTCTTTTTATAATTTTAGATTTTATTTTCAGCGCATCATCATAACCTTTTTCATACGTATTTGTGATTTTTCGTTGAGTTGCATTAATCGTATTGGTAGTAAGTGAATTTGTGAAGATTAAGCAATGGAAACGGATCTGAATGATTATACCGTTACCAAAGAAGGAGAAGCTGAGATTCTCATGCACAAGAAGAATCAAGTCTTCTTCAATAAAGCTCAGGTTTCAATTTCTGTTTTATTTGTATTCTTTGTTGTTGTTTCTTAAGTTAGAAGCTGAGATATATTATCTGAATTGTTTTTTTTCTGTTCGATTGTATTGGCTGATTTGATTTGTAATAAAATGTTGTAGCTTTGTTAAGACCAATGAACATTGATTCACATCAATTAGCTGATGCCTTGTTTAATCTAATCTCCAAGAACTGTCATTGATTGTTTTAAAGTTTTTCATTTTTTTTGTGTCGTTGAGGAATCAAAATATCACAAATTTTGATGGAATATGATTGTTAGCCATTTTCAGAGTAAGTTACTGATAAATCTATCACATGTGAAACTTTTCCTTCGTTTAGCTATTTTAAACAATGATGAGTTACATGAGATCTAAACGTGAACCTGAACTCTTTGCTTCATGTCTGTATTGAATGATTAGGTGAACAATAGAGACATGTCTATTGCTGTTCTAAGGGAGTTTATATCGAATCGCAAGCAAGAGCATGAGGCTAAGTCATCTAAAAGAACTAGATCAGCTTCCAAAGTGATCGAGAAAGATTCTTCTGAAGCTTCCAAGGAAGAAACTCCTAGTGAGAACGGTATGAATAATGGTGAACACAAAGTAGCATCTGAGGATGGACCAAGCTCTGCATCAAAAGAACCTGCCAAGACAGCACAAGGATTTGCACCTAGAGAACCCAAGCCACCAAAAGTGCTTGAGGTCTTCCTATATTCTTTATTCGCTGTCTAGTTTCATAGTTTATTCTGATCTTGCAGTTTGACAACTTTTTTTACATACTTAAATTTTCAGGCTTTGTCAGCTTCTGGGTTACGGGCTCTAAGATATGCACGTGAAATAGAAGGAATTGGTCAGGTTGTGACGTTGGACAATGACCTAGGTAAATTTTCCTTCATTCTTAATGAATATTAGAGGACTTGGAAGTCTTGTTTTTTATTTTTGTTTTCCAATAACATTATCTTTATGTTGTTCCTTTTTCTTTTAAAAGCATCGGTCGAAGCTTGCCAGAGAAACATTAAGTTCAATGGCTCAGATGCTATTTCAAAGGTGGAGTCACACCATGCCGATGCTCGTGTCCATATGCTTACCCACCCAAAGGAATTTGATGTGGTACGCATTCTTTTATTCCCATTATTGTGCTCATTTGCATATTGTTATAGTTGCCTCTGTAAACTAATTCTGGTTAATAATTCCCTTAGGTTGATCTTGATCCATATGGATCACCATCTATTTTCCTTGACTCAGCTGTGCAATCTGTCGCGGATGGTGGATTGCTAATGTGTACAGCAACTGGCATGGCAGTGTTATGTGGCGGTAATGGTGAAGTTTGCTATTCCAAGTGAGTGTCTTATCCGTTCACACCTTTCTTTTAAACATGTAATTATGGCTTTTAGCTTAAATCTTTATATATCAGATATGGTTCTTACCCATTGAGAGCAAAGTATTGTCATGAGATGGCTTTGCGGATCCTCCTTGCGAGCATTAAGGTTTGTTTATCTTAGCCATATTCAATTTTACGAAATAATCATTTTTCTTGTATTTTACTGCCAATTCTCGTAGGTTTAGATTGTTTCCTTGTGTTCTTTTTCACCTTTTTGTTATGTTTTAATGCAGAGCCATGCAAACTGCTACAAGCGGTATATTGTTCGGGTTCTATGTTCGTGTTTTTGTCTGCGTTTACACGTGAGTTTTTCCTTGTCTAAGCAAACACTTAACATCTCATATTTTGCAAAATAGTTTGTCTTGTTTCTGATTCACTGAAACCTCAAAGCTTAATGAAAGTGTCAGCTCGGAAAGTGCAGTGAAGAACACTCCATTGAAACTTTCTTACTTCTATCAATGCATTGGTTGTGATTCTTTCATCTTCAACCTGTTGGAAGATCTCTCCCTAAGGTATATCACACTTTCTCTATGCAATTCATCTCCTTAGGATGATAGAAACTTGGAATATAGCTAATCATCATACATTTTGTTGGCAGAACAACAGTGTGAGGTATCTACCAGCAATTGGTCCGGTTGTGCAGCAGGATTGCAGCCACTGTGGGAAGAAATATAACATGGGTGGACCAATATGGTCTGCTCCAATGCATGATCCAGAGTGGGTGACTTCGATATTAAACAGTGTCAAATCCATGAAAGACAGATATCCTGCTTTTGACCGTATCTCTGCTGTACTTACTACAGTCTCCGAGGCAAGTTGCGGGATTTTTGTGTGTTCAGTTTTCTGAATAAGCCGTTAAAACGAGATAATTGATTTTTATGTTTCAATTCTTTTTTTCAGGAGTTGCTAGATGTTCCTCTGTTTTTGAGTCTGCATAATCTCTGTGCAACGTTAAAATGCATTTCACCATCAGCTGCCATGTTCGATCAGCGGTTATTAATGCTAAATACCGAATCTCGGGGACTCATGCGAATTCGCTCGGCATGAAAACTGATGCTCCTATGGAGGTTATCTGGGACATCATTGCTGCTGGGTAAACTATGTTGATGATTCATAATGTGACCGTGTTTCATTTTACCTAATCTTGTTTTTGATGGGTTTTTCTTGGGTGATGTTATTTTGTTGTAGGTTAAGAATCATCCTATAAAGGCGCAATCGCCTGAACACCCGGGAAGTGTGATCTTGTCCAAAGAACCATTACATCAGGTCTTAGTAAACACCATGAAGAACTTAAAAAAGAAGAAAAAAACCAGAGCAAGAAGATAATGTCCAAGACGAGGTTGATCCAAAACGCCAGAAGACAACAGAGGATATTTCCTCAACATCATAAGACAAACATAAGAGATCAGATTTTGTCTACAGAAGAACTCTGTTTTGTCTGTTGTTTTCTATATAATCGTTTTTGGTCTACTTGACAGTTGTCCCATTTTTTTTATGCTTCTTTCTGTTGTGATCTTATTTTACTAGGATCGATATGAAAGTTACGTGATTCGTGTTTGAGGTTTTCGAGGATCACTCTCTCAAACAAATGTCACGTAAGTGTATGGCTGCACAAAGAAAAGTTTTGGCATCTAATCCTAACAATGGTTGCAGTAAACAAAAATAACTAGTAAATTAATACTAATATTCTTAGCTCGCCGGGCCCATTAGCTCAGTTGGTTAGAGCGTCGTGCTAATAACGCGAAGGTCGCAGGTTCGAAACCTGCATGGGCCATTTTTACAACTTACTCTATTTTGTTGTAATCTTTGTAGTGGTTTTATTTTTTCCTAATAATTTGTTGAAACTACGTTACCCTCTCTTGATTATTTGGAACAACTACACAACAATACAATCTATGCTAAAACATTACTCAAATGAATACAAAAATGTTTCTAGGCCATGTTCTTCTACTTCAACCTCAGGCACCAAAAAGGAACAATCACCAAACAGTTTCATTTCACTGTAAATCAAATCAAGCTCGTTGTAGATCTCTTCCCATCTAGGATGAGACTTATCTCCAACGAGAAACACATGCAGCTCATCTTTGAGCTCAACCCAACTGCAACCAGGCTCCTTCTTAAGCTTAAAGCCTCTCATACTTCTCCTCAAATCTGATACCTTTTCCCACATTCCTGCATCTGCGTATACATTTGATAAAAGTGTATAAGCTGAAGAGTCTTGTGGATCCAATCTCAACAGAGAAGCTGTTGCTTCTTCTGCAATCTCTACATTGTTTCTATGTATCGCGCAGACTCCTAACAACGTTCTCCATATAACATCGTCTGCTTCGAATGGCATCTCTCGAATAAGCTTTAATGCTTTCTTCACTTTTCCGGATTTTCCTAAGATATCCACCATGTTCGAGTAATGCGGTAGCTGAGGATCCAAGCCATAGTCCCTCTTCATCATGTAGAAGTATTCAAGTCCTTTGTCGATCAGACCCATGTGAGCACAAGCTCGGAGTATCGATATGAAAGTTATGTGATTCGGTGTAATGTTTCCGAGTATCATTCTCTCAAACAGTTTTATAGCTTCCTCTCCTTTCCCGTGATGTGCATACCCACAAATCATGGCATTCCAGGTCACAAAATCTCTTTTCAGCGCCTTCTCAAACATCAATCTTGAATCATGGAGATCTCCACATTTCGAGTACATGTCAACAAGGGTGCTGCAGATATACACATCAGATTGCATTTCTTTCTTGATGACCTGAGCATGAATCTGTTTTCCTAATCCAGCGGAAGCTAGATTCGCACAGGTATCAAGAACCGTTGCATAAGTAAACTTGTCAGGAGTTATACCCATCTCCATCATCCGGGTAAAAAGCATCTGAGCATCCTCGCTCTGTTCCTTGGTTACATATCCAGAAATGATTGAATTCCATGAAACACACATTTCTTGCAGTCTCTTATTGTGCATCTTTTCAAGCTCTTCCATTGTTCCCAGAACATTGCCTTGAAGAAACAACCGACTATGTATCTTCTCCGCCTCTTCTATCATTCCACTCTTTGAATACATATCGATCAAAGAGCATCCAACAGAGGAATTTGAAGCCATTCCTGATTTTACAACTCTGGAATGGATCTCCATTCCATAACCCAAAGAACCACCTGTGCAAGCTTTCAATACGCTTCCAAAGGTAAACTCATCAGGTTCGATCCTAGAACGGAGCATCGAGACAAAAAGAGAAAGCGTTTCACATCCTCTTCCGTTCTGCTCATGTGCTGCTATAATTGCATTCCAAGACACAGCATCTCTTCTTCTCATCTCATCGAATACACGAAAGGCTTCAGCCAGAGCTTGACATTTCCCAAACATGTCAATAGCAGCATTTGCAACACAAACATCTAACGATAAGTTGCTTTTCATCGCCAAACCGTAAATCTGAAGCCCCTCTGAAAGACCTTTCACCAAGGCGCAAGCCCTGAACACTCCGGATAAACTTATTTCGTCGAAACCTAGACCCGATAACATGAGTCGGTGAAACAACAGTAGAGCTTTGAAACCATGTTCCTCCTGCGAATAACCAGTAATCATAGCATTATAAGATTGTCTATTAAGATTTTCTGACTTTTCAAACAAAATTTGAGCATCTTGCATATTATCACACTTTGCATACATATCCAATGTAGCCGTTCTCACTATACCATCTGCTGCAAAATCTGACTTTAAGGCATGAGCATGCAATTGACTGCCCAATCTCAGTTCAGATAACGCAGCACATGACCTCAAGACGCTAGCGTAAATTGACTGGCTCACTCCCCCAGCTACCTTTTGCATCTCCTTGAAAAACTTCAAAGCAAGGGACAACAAGTTATTCTGAACACAACCCGCGATTATAGCACTCCACGAGACAGAGTTCTTCTCTGGAATACCTTGAAACACTCTAAGAGACTCGCCAAATCTCTTGCATTTTGCATACATATCCAACAATGCACTTGCAGCAACCACATCAGTATCACAACCCACTCGAACAATAACCCCATGAATCTGCATTCCTAAATTGGTTTCCTCTAAAAATGAGCATACTTTCAGAACGATGGCAAAAGTTCTACCATCAAAATCAATACCTGCTCTCCCCATGTCAACGAAAATCTCAATACATTTAAAACTCTCACCGTTTTGCAGACACCCTGAAAGCATTGAGTTCCACGACACAACATCTCTCACAGGCATCATATTGAAGAAAGAACTCGCTTTCACCATGTCATTACTCTTCCAATAGCCATTTATCATTGTGTTCCACGAAACAACATCTCTCAGCGGCATTCTGTCGAACACCATAGAAGCAGACACTAAATCTCTAGAATTTGTGTACACTTGCATCAAACAATTAAGTACGAATGTGGTCGGACGAAATCCAGATATTATCATATGAGCATGAGCTTGCTTGCCCAGCTCTAGCGCTCCTTGCTTCCCACATTCCTTGAAAACAAACGAAAAGTTCGTCGTGCTAGTTGAGTTTACTTGATTCACAAAATCAGTAAAATAAGAAGAGATTGGAATTCTTCGGTATGAAATTTTCTCTATTAGAGACCAATGGGATGAAACCACAACTCTGGTCATTCGCAAGAACCTGAGATTTTCCGCCATGAGTCATGACGAACTCAACCTCAGCGGTATCTATGGCGGGATTGAAACGATTACAATTGATTCGGTTCGGTTTACTCGGTTTTTAAATATGAAAACCGACTGAAATCGAATTTCGAGTTGGAATTCAACCGGTTAGTTACCTGTTAAATTAAGTTACATAATTAACTACCCTACTTAAGTCAACAAGTCGTTGTAGTATAGTGGTAAGTATTCCCGCCTGTCACGCGGGTGACCCGGGTTCGATCCCCGGCAACGGCGTCATCGTTTTTTATACGTCAAAACTTTTTGCCTTATGTGGCAGAATCTTAATCCACCAGCAAATCCCTAAACTTACACGTCATCATGTTAAACTTTTGTGTATATACGAAATCATACGATTTTCCCTCTGAAATTTTCATTTTTCTTTTACTTCTCTCACAAACTCAGCAATGGCGTCGACGAAGCCCGGTCCCGCAATCAACCTTGAAGAAGAGGCTGAAGGCGACGATGTAGCCGTACACGGTTCGATTTTCGTACCGGAGGCTGCGAACTTGCTCGTCTGTTACTCTCCGTTCGAGGACAGGGACATCGATTGCAATCCTTATTTCCCTTTCTCAGGTCCAATTTCAGATTCTGGATCAGGTTCTTACTCGGATTTAGAGCCAGATCCTTACAGCTTTCCGATCAATTTCTTCGATCGAGAGTCTTCCGAGGTTGACGCGGCTGAGTATTTGGGATCGGAGGGGCTGACCGCTGATGATTTCAATATCTGGGGCTTTTATGAACCCAAGGAAGACGATGATGGGGAGGAGATAGTTTTGGGGACTAGTGTATCGGGATCCGGGTCAGATCAGCAACCCGGTGATTCAGGGGAGCAAGGGCTTCGAGTGACCGGTATCGATTCAGACTCCGATTATGAAGATGGCGTATTTGATTTTACATCCGAGGATAATGGGAATAGAACAAATGATTCGGGTCGGGTTGAGGTTGGTACGGGTCTTCCTCCAGTCTGGGATAACGTCTTCGGAGAGGAAACCATGTTGGCTGATGAAGAATGGGAGGAGGTGCAGAACGCAATTAACTGGACGGTTAGGGCTTTTAGTAGACCTGAAGAAGATGAAGAAGAAGGTGAAGAAGAATTGTCTTCACTATCAAGGGATGATGAAGAAGAGCATGAACTGGATTGGCAGGTTTTGTTAACTGTTAACAATGTCGTTAATTATATAGAACAAGCTGAAGGAATCATGATAAACCCTGATGATATGGATCCGAGTTATTACCTGTATCTAGCTAGTTTGGATGAATTTGATGAAAATCATAATGGACATTATGATGCTGATGCTATTCTTGGGCAAATGTTTGATAACGAGTCTGGAATCAGGGGTAATCCTCCAGCAGCCAAAAGGGTAGTTGAGGATCTTCCAGTTGTTGAACTTACAGTGGAAGAAGTAAGAAAAGGGAACATCGTTTGTGCAGTATGCAAAGATGAAATGGTAGTGGAGGAGAAAGTGAGGAGGCTTCCTTGTAGGCATTTCTATCATGGAGAGTGTATTATACCTTGGTTGGGGATAAGGAATACTTGCCCGGTTTGTCGGTATGAGTTGCCTACTGATGATCTTGAGTATGAAAGGCATAGGAGCTCACAAAGGAGTGATACCGGGTTGGTAAGGAACCTATCGGGTAGACATAGTTAATTGAATTTGAAGTATATGTTCGTCATGTTAATAGCCGCGGTTTCAGAGGCAAGATCCTCGAACCACTCTGTTTTTTGGTAAGCTGTTATAGTGAATGTGATAATAATGTTCATGTTGTATATATTCCGTAAGTGAAATAAAGCATGTTAAACTTTGAACCCATATATTGCAAGTGTTTGTGTGAAGTTATAGCATTGATGAGACAGTGTGAAGATGAATTATCAGATATTATTTAGCTTCTTGCTTCATTCATTAGTTATTGACGACTCTTATGCTAGTTTTCATGATCTGGATGGAGCAAAACTATAGGTTAGCTATTGTTATGGCTTTGATTACAGATATCCGCGATGCTAATTGTTCTCTCTGGATCTCTCAGTGAAACTTATGCTTGTGTTGTTGCAGGATTCTAGAGTTTCTTACAGATTCAATGGAGTTTGTAAAAGTAAAAGTCTTGACTGGTATGTTTCCACGTATGTAAGGTAAATACATGTATGTTCTCATTGTCGGTTTTTGTTTTCCCCCATCAAGTTCGCTGATTTCTAAAGAACACATCGGCTGGTAATCTGTATATCATCGCTTGTCATCCCGAGAAATGTTGATACCTTGTACGAGCTGTGCAGAGACCATCTCTTTTGTCTTTAACAAGTCGGATGAAACAGTGAACAACATGATGTTCTATGTTTTCAATGAGAACTACGTGCCGTTTGTTGTTTAATTGAATTTGGTTTGATGTGGCCCAAATATCGGCCTGCTATATAGTAAAGCCCGTATAATAAAGAAAGTAAGGGGTGTGAGGCTATTGTTTTTGGATAAGTTGAGGGTCTGAACATAAATAAACAAAAATAATAGGTGTGAATGTAAAATGCACAAGTCACTTGTCAACTGATCGCACCGACGCGCAAATGTTTGCCTCTTTGGTCTTCTCACTCGTTAGTCGTCACTATCATCTTCATTACATATTTTTTTAATTTGTATTTATGTATTTGTTTGTTACCTCTGCACTAAATTAATTGTTTATTTATTTTCATAAGATTATATATATTTATTAACGTGTTTTCTTCACTAAATGTTTTGAGATCTATCCGTCACACTCCAGAGGTTAACTCACTCATCGTCTTCTCCTTCAGGGAAAGCTAGAAACTCACCGACGAATCGAAAGCGAAAATACTGATCTGAGAAACTGACCGGTAAAGGTGAAGTATATCCGTAGAAATGGCGGTGGCCTTCCGTGGAGGCCGGGGCGGCGTCGGATCCGGCCAATCTACCGGACTTCGTAGTTTCTTCACGTACCGGATCTTTATCTCCGCGTTGTTCTCTTTTCTCTTCCTTGCTACGTTCTCCGTCGTTCTTAACTCGTCTCGTCATCAGTCTCATCAGGATCATGTACGCATCTTAATCTCACAGCTCCTTCAATTGTCTTCTTTATGCTTTTATTTCTTTGCTATTCGAACAAATTTAGAAATAAATCGGTGGTAATTCGTTGAATCTAAGCTTCAATTTTGTTAATGTAAACTAGAATTCTGATTGCTCGGTGTCTGATTTTTGTTCTGTGGTTTACAGACATTGCCGAGTATGGGAAACGCATATATGCAGAGGACATTTTTGGCTTTACAATCGGATCCATTGAAAACAAGGTTGGATCTGATACACAAGCAAGCCACTGATCATCTCACACTGGTTAATGCATATGCGGCTTACGCCAGGAGGCTAAAGCTTGATGCTTCCAAGCAGCTTAAACTGTTTGAAGATTTGGCTATCAACTTCTCGGATTTGCAGTTGAAACCTGGTTTGAAATCTGGTGTGTCTGAAAATGGAAATGCTCTTGAGGAGGATACGTTTAGGCAGCTGGAGAAAGAAGTGAAAGATAAGGTGAAGACAGCGAGGATGATGATCGTTGAGTCGAAAGAGAGTTATGATACACAGCTAAAAATCCAGAAGCTGAAAGATACAATCTTTGCTGTCCAAGAACAGTTGACTAAGGCAAAGAAAAATGGCGCTGTTGCAAGCTTGATTTCAGCCAAGTCGGTTCCTAAAAGTCTTCATTGTTTGGCTATGAGGCTTGTAGGAGAGAGGATCTCTAATCCTGAGAAATACAAGGATGCACCATCTGATCCAGCCACGGAGGATCCAAGTCTTTATCACTATGCGATTTTCTCTGACAACGTGATTGCTGTGTCAGTTGTGGTGAGATCGGTTGTGATGAATGCCGAGGAGCCATGGAAGCATGTCTTTCATGTGGTGACCGATCGAATGAATCTTGCAGCCATGAAGGTCTGGTTTAAGATGCGTCCTTTGGACCGTGGTGCCCATGTTGAGATCAAGTCTGTAGAGGATTTCAAGTTCTTGAACTCTTCATATGCACCGGTTTTGAGGCAGCTCGAGTCTGCCAAGTTGCAGAAGTTCTACTTTGAGAATCAAGTTGAGAACGCAACTAAAGATTCCCACAACCTCAAGTTTAAGAACCCAAAATATCTTTCGATGTTGAACCATCTCAGATTTTACTTACCAGAGATGTATCCGAAGCTGAATAAGATTTTGTTCTTGGACGATGATGTTGTGGTGCAGAAAGACGTGACTGGTTTATGGAAAATCAACTTGGATGGCAAGGTGAATGGAGCTGTTGAGACATGCTTTGGCTCTTTTCATCGATATGGTCAATACTTAAACTTCACTCATCCTTTGATCAAGGAGAGCTTTAACCCCAACGCCTGTGCTTGGGCCTTTGGAATGAATATATTCGATCTCAGTGCCTGGAGGCGCGAGAAATGCACTGATCAATACCATTACTGGCAGAACTTGGTAAGTCCATCATGATTAGTGATATAGTGTATAATTCTTTCTTAGTGACTTAGACACATATTAAATATCTTTATGTACTTATATTATCGTCTGTTGATTCTGGTTTTTTTTTCTGAGCAGAATGAAGACAGAACTCTCTGGAAATTGGGCACTCTGCCTCCGGGATTGATCACATTCTATTCAAAGACGAAATCATTGGACAAATCATGGCATGTGCTTGGGTTAGGCTACAACCCGGGAGTGAGCATGGACGAAATCAGAAATGCAGCAGTGATCCATTACAATGGAAACATGAAACCGTGGCTTGACATTGCTATGAACCAATACAAGTCTCTCTGGACTAAATATGTGGATAACGAAATGGAGTTTGTGCAGATGTGCAATTTTGGTCTCTAGAGAGAGAGAGAGAGAGAGAGACGGAAAATACAAACCCGAAAGAGGGAAAAAATAGCGAGAAGAGGTAAACCTTGGATCGATATGTTTCGTCTTTGTGGGCATTCTTTAACTGATATCTTTATATAGGGTTACAAAGTATTTCGCTTGTTCTTTCTGTTCTAGTTTTGGTCTTTATATCTATTTTGTAACTTTTTCACAGCAAAATCTTCTCGAAGCTACAATGTCTCTGATTGTTGTCTCTTTCATACTTATCAGCATAAGATCAAGAAACTTCATATGTCCTAAAGGTTTATTATACCTCTCTGTCGGTGTCTGCTTTTAATTAACATGTCTAAATCGTTTTCTGTCAAATAAAAATCATTGACAAGTTATCCACCACAAAGTCCAACAATATTTGGGAAATTTTCTGTAAAAACTCATGTAACAGAGAAGAAAAAAGCTTTTACATGAGACGTCGTAAAAAAAAAAAAAAGTTATGTAGAACAGAAGAAGAGCATCTGCAATTGTTATAAAACGAAACGAAACATTCCTAACGGCTAAAACGTAACATCAGTAACGGCTAACAATCTACTTTTTCCTTTTTTACTGTTACCTAACGTAAACTTTACCCTTTTCCATTTTTCCTTTTTTTTTTTTACAGATTTCCTTTTCACCTTTTAACCTTTTTTCCGAACCTGAAATTTCCTAAATAACTCTGACTCTTCATCCAGGAGAAATCAAAATTCTCATTTAACTTTCCTTTATAAACTCATCACTTGTTCTTTCTCATTCTTGCGAGACCTCTACTTTCATGAATGCGTTCCCGTAGAATCCATTAGGTAGACTCTGTCTCGGTGAGTCTCTTGATAACTCAGGCGAACAAGCTCAGAAAGTCGGCACTGCCCATCCCATCGAACAGAGACGGCTAAAGCATCACCACCGACACATAGCAACGTGAGGATGTGAGAGACGGCTTCGAGGAACAGAGCACAATGTCCACGGCAATTATCCGATCTAGACCTCCACCACAGCTGAGTCTCACGGACGCGGCCAGAGAACGGGAAGTAAGGAACTAGAGCACGAGAGATGGCGGATTTGAGTCGACCCGAGTGAGAATAATCCGAGGAGGTCTTCGATTGCCGAATCGGAGAAAAATCTGAAAAATCTAATTGGAGAGAGACAGAACTGAACAAGGTATGCAATCACAAGGGCCCATATTGCTACGTAAGTATTCTTTACTCCTCTTTACAACTGATTTCGTGAAAAAAATTGTTTTCCAAAATTTATATATTAAGTGAATAAAGTTTTTGTTATATAAAGTATTTTTGTTTAAAAAAATTTAAAGTGTTAAATTTCAAATGTGAAAACAAACCGAATTCGACATCCTGTTCTTAGAGTTTTCTTTGGTCTGTTACAGGTGTTATAACTTAAATATGTTTAACACTTTATTTTCTTAATATTTTTAACAAAAAATATTTTCAACTTTTTATTTTCGGATTTATAACACTTAAGGTTTTTCAAAAATTATATGTTAAGTAAGTAAATAAATTTTTTACTAAATAAAATATTTTTATTTTTGTTTTAAATAAATTAAAGTGTTAAATTTCAAAATGTGATAACAAACCAGATTTGACATCCCGTCCTTATAATTTTCTTTGGTCCGTTAGAGGTGTACAACTTTAATATGTTTTCATGTAATGTAAATTTAATACTTTATTTTTTTATTATTTTAAATAAAAATATTTTTAACCTTTGATTTTTGAATTTATAGCTAAAATTTGGTTTTCAAAAATTATACTTTAAGTAAATAAATTTTTATTATATAAAATTTTTTGCGTCAAATAATTTTCAAAATGTGAAAACAAATCAAATTTAACATTCTGTTTTTAGAATTTTCTTTGATCTATCCGAGGTTTTTTGCAAGTTATTTTCTGAATTATGTCAAATCTATGTATTTGAAGCCATTATGTGATATGTAAATTGGACCCAAAAACAAACTGGATTGGTTTATAATCCGACTAAAATGAATTGAATTGATTTTCAAGTTTTCAACGTCCCAATTCCCAAAGCCAATATATTAAAGCGAATCTAGGGAAATGATTTAATTGCTGTATTTTTTATATAAAATAGTGAAAAAGAATTACTATGTAGAGATCAAATTACCCCAAAAGAAAACACAGTATGAAAAGAATAGATAAGTTTAAGTATTTTATACAAATCTAGATCCAATGACCAATATGTTGTCAAGAAAAAACAATTCAAAAATCCAACGACCACCAATCCACCTTTTCTTACCTAACGCCGAGTGGCCAATTTTGACATTATTTTTTCCCTTTCTTCTTTTTTTTTCTACTTGGTGGGAATCAGACCGTTCATTTGCTATATATCTTTGATACAAACATCTCTAATCTCTCGAATTCGCTTCAGATCTTCTCAAATCCATCTCAGCAGAAACCAGGTTTGTTTCTCTGATCACAATCACTCTCTCTCTTTGTTCCCAATCATTTTTCGATTTACGTATTTGATTTTCCCAATCGTGTTTCGATATAAATTATGCTTCTTCTTTTTTTTCTGTTCTCATTTTCGGACCAGTGATTATTAACTTCTATAGGATCCCACCATGTTTTTGTCGTGATCTAGGATCCTATGTAAAATTCTCATTGTTTTGTTGTTTAGATCGAATATTTGGGTTTTAAACTAATCGATCCGTTGCTCTTGTTGTTGGTGTATGCCACGATTGTTAAAAAAGAACTGAGATTTTTCATGTTGATTGAACCCTAATTTCGTTGTAGACACATGCATGTATTGATTCTGTGTTCAAAGACAGAAACTTTATAGTCTGTTTTGTTTATATATGTTTTTTGTTTATAACATCATATATATGTTTTGTTTGTTCTATCTTTCTTAGATTTGAGATTTGTGAGGTGTTTTATTTTTTTGGCAGAGAGACGAAGACAATGGCTGTTCAACCTACTAGAATAGGTCTAGCTGGACTAGCTGTGATGGGTCAGAACTTAGCCCTCAACATTGCTGAGAAAGGCTTCCCAATCTCTGTTTACAACAGAACAACTTCCAAAGTTGATGAGACTGTCGAACGTGCCAAAAAGGAAGGCAATCTTCCTCTCTATGGCTTCCATGACCCCGAGTCTTTCGTCAATTCCATTCAGAAGCCACGCGTTATCATCATGCTTGTCAAGGCGGGTGCACCGGTCGACCAGACCATCAAGACCCTCTCTGCTTATTTGGAGAAGGGTGATTGCATTGTGGATGGTGGTAATGAATGGTATGAGAACACGGAGAGGAGAGAAAAAGCTGTCGCTGAAAATGGTTTCCTCTACCTTGGAATGGGAGTTTCTGGTGGTGAAGAAGGTGCTCGTAATGGACCATCTATGATGCCTGGAGGCTCTTATGAAGCTTACAAGAATATTGAAGACATTCTTCTCAAGGTTGCAGCTCAGGTTAGGGATAGTGGTCCTTGTGTGACTTACATCGGTAAGGGCGGGTCTGGAAACTTTGTCAAAATGGTCCACAATGGGATCGAGTATGGTGATATGCAGCTAATTGCAGAAGCCTATGATGTCCTGAAATCTGTTGGTAAATTATCGAATGAGGAGCTTCACAGTGTCTTCACTGAGTGGAACAAAAGTGAGCTTGAGAGTTTCTTGATAGAGATCACAGCTGACATTTTTGGGATCAAGGACGATAAGGGAGATGGGCATTTGGTTGATAAGGTTTTGGACAAAACTGGCATGAAAGGTACCGGGAAATGGACTGTGCAGCAAGCTGCTGAGCTATCTGTTCCTGCTCCCACCATTGAGTCTTCTCTGGATGCGAGGTTCCTCAGTGGGCTAAAAGATGAACGTGTGGAAGCAGCTAAAGTCTTCAAGGCAGGTGGGTTTGGCGATATCTTGACTGATCAAAACGTTGACAAGAAACAGCTAATTGATGACGTGAGGAAGGCTCTTTACGCATCCAAAATCTGCAGCTATGCACAAGGCATGAACTTGATCCGTGCCAAGAGCATGGAAAAAGGGTGGGGCTTGAAGCTAGGTGAGTTAGCTAGAATCTGGAAAGGAGGCTGCATCATCAGAGCTATCTTCTTAGATAGGATCAAGCAAGCTTATGACAGGAACGCAGAACTAGCTAACCTCTTGGTCGATCCTGAGTTTGCGAAGGAGATAATGGAGAGACAATCCGCTTGGAGAAGAGTCGTCTGCTTAGCTATCAACTCAGGTATTAGCACGCCTGGTATGTCTGCGAGTCTCGCCTACTTTGATTCTTACCGAAGAGAGAGATTGCCGGCAAATCTTGTGCAAGCTCAGAGAGATTACTTTGGTGCTCATACATATGAAAGGACTGATATGGAAGGATCTTTCCACACCGAGTGGTTCAAGACTGCAAGACAATCTAAGATTTGAGATGATTCTCTCTCTCTTTCCCCTCTTGTATTCTACTCCTTGAATAATTTTCACACAGAACATTTGTGTGAAGTACTGTGGCTTATTTATTTATGATTTGTAGAACTGAGTTTTCCCGATCTTTGGTGAGTTGTGTTTCTTTCTCTTTAAAAGTGGCAAGTCTTTGCTTCTTTCTACAACTTATGGTTTCTCTGATCTTTTCTATTTGGGTTTTTATCCACTAGTTACCAAAAAGCCCATATTTAGGTCGGCCCATATAATTTTACCCAACAAAGGTGATACGTCATAATAGGGATCACGTCATTCTACTTGAATTTACTCGAAGCTGCGTCGGTTGTTTTACCGAATTCTCTGCACGACCTTATGTTTTTCTACAGGCACTAGGAGTCTTGTAAAAATTTTGAAAGAGAAAATTAAGCTTCCTTGAATGAGATTTTTAAGGCAACATTATGTTTTTCATAATAATTGTCACTGTATAACTCACTTTGTGCCATTGCCATTTTTATGTAAGTGCAACTGCCACAATATATATTCTGAGAAGTAGCTCCAGTTGGACGCTTTTGGATCAGTGGATTGATGAAATCCGTCTATGTTGTGGTCCATAAAAAGAGGAATTTACGGCTCTCTAGACTCTAGTGGGAAAATTCATGTGGCTTGCTTAAGCTCTATATATGCATGTTCTGATGAAAAGAGAGTTTGCTTTTTGAAAAGTCTGGTAAATACTTTTAGCATCCCTTCTCAACTTTATGGCTGTGACTCCTTAAGTTGATTAGATCTCTGCAAAACTGCAGTAACCTTTTTGGAAAGGGCTGTCACTTTATGCACTTTCACGTGAGGTCTCCAACCCTTTACTTTACTATATATTAACACTCAATTACTTCTTATGTCTGACGGTTTCCATGAATGCATTGTATACGACCCAGAATTTTGTAGTATGTCTTACTTATTACAACATTTCATTTCAAAGTTACACGTATAGTTGTGATATAAGATTATATAAGCTCTTTATTTTGGTAACTAGTAACTGTTTTGAGATCTCTGATAAAACCTTAGGAAATAAACTACATTTGTTGCAGTGTTTTTGAGTGGTAAAAAAAGAGACACCATCAGTTTAAACATCAAAGTGTGAAGTAGTTATGCAATTGAATTTTAACAAGCTCTATGAACATTTACAGATGGCAAAAACGGTAAGGCTTAGTTAAATGTCGTGTCGTCTTGTTCGTCCTTTACTGTCAGCACATGCCATCAAAGTGAGAAAGTATAGTCCTTTATTCTAAAAGGTAAAGAAAAAAAGAGAAGAGTATATTTGTTTACTTGTAATTCGCATAGGCATCAACATCCTATGCTAGTAGCTGCTGTATATTCGGTGCCGGCCAAGAGAAAGAATATGCTTGGATGTAAATCATTCACAATAGCCTACTTGGCTGAATAACAGTAAGGAATGATTCCTAATATTAGCAGAAAAATAACCAATTAATGCTGATTTGCATGTTTTTTTCTTTTTGGAGTTTCCTAAGTTTGTGTGAACAAATTATAGTTGTTCTAGGTTATCTAATTGTTTAATTTACAAGTCATGTTTTTTTCTGGCAAATTCTTCCTCAGGATATGAGTTGGCATAAGTAGAATTCAAGTGATCTGGAAAGTGTCAAGAAACACAAGATTCGATTGCCACACAATTATGAAAAGGTGTTTCATAGTGATGCATATCTCTTTCATGTGGCACCAATTCAATTAGAGTGATAGGTACTGTTCCACAAGATAAGATTTCACTAAATCAATAATGTAAGAAAGGTGTTGCTAGAACATATCTGATTAACTCATAATAATTAGACAAAATTCACAAAAACTATGGATCCATATGCGTAAAACTGGTAATAATAACTTGTAGAAATCCAAGCTAGAAGTAATTTACAGCATGCAATCTAGTAAATCTTTCACCATAGGAGTTCAGAAGGAAGGAACAATTCCATATCCAGTATCAGACATTAGCGATGTCGAGAAGAGTTGTTCTGCCTCAGCATCAATTTCTATCCTCTTTGCGAATCGGCCCTTGATCCTTGGTCTTATCTCTGCATATGCCTTTCTTGAAGCATACCTTATTGTCTTGTCAAATTTTCTTGTCTTCTTCTTCTCTCTGTATCTCAGAACCCTAGCCTCCCTCTCCATTGGAGTAAGCTGCTGCACCATCTGAGTAGGAGGACCAGATAGTTGGTCTATCGTGTCTTTAGGCGTTCTTGAGTGTTGGACTGTTATGTCACTTGCTGTTGACTCTGGCACAACACTGATGTCCATTGATGAAACGGATACCTAATGACAGAAACAAAGACATTTTCAAACCTCCGAGGTAAGAGAGGACTAAAGAGTCGATGAATAAGGAAAGCTTACGGTATGGTTTAGGTCCTTTAAGGAACCATTGAAGTTGTTGTTGTGAGCTCCTGAGGAGAAGCCATAGTTGATACCCAACTGAAAGTTGTGTTGGGTATGTTGAAGGTGACTCGTTGATTCTTCAACTTGAAGTGGCACAACTCCATCTCCACCAAAGCTCCTCTGGTATTGACTATACTGATGATCTTCGAATTTGTTGCCCATGCTGGAACTGTAATCCACAAGATCAAGATACTCAACACCAAACAAGAACCCATTGTTCTGATTAACGTTATCGCCACTGTTTTTCCCTGGATTTGGCAGCAACCAAGAAGCCACCTCTCGGTCATCTTCATCGTTCTCTGCATCAGTCTCGCTAGGGGTCATAGAGGTGCAAGAGTTTGAAGATATTGGCAGAATCGGAACTCGTTGATGACGTCTAGCTAGAGGGTTTGCGGAATGAATCTCTGCATCACAAGCTGTACAAAGAGACGCAGCGTCAGCTTTACACAAAAACGCAGCTGGAGCAGACTCACATGACTGACAGACACGAACACGTTGATGGCGGGAAGCAAGAAGATTGGCTGCGTGAACTCGAGCATCACAGGTGGTGCACAAGTAGGCAGAATCAGCTTCACAGTAGACGGTGCATGCGGCTGATCGACATGTGTCACATGCTCGTGCCCAAGTACCACTCTCGTTGCACTCTTCTTTCAACATAATAGTAAAGTTTTAAGTTTTTGATTATTTGCAAAAAGGGTGAGATTGTTGTAATCAGAAAGGATAGAATGCTAATAATAATAATCTGTTAGTGAGGAGGGGAAAGATATAATCTTTGGAGATGGACACGTGGCGCAGAGTTAGTGGTGGTTAAAAGTGGTTGGATCATCTTGTGGCTGTCTGAGTTTTGAACAAGGATTCATTTAAATCATCAAAACAGTTTTTTCTTATATCCTTTTTAGAGGAGAACAAATCTACACCAAGTGTCTTCTGTAAGTGTTAACATCTCTTCTTTCGTAGCTTTCTCTGTAGGACCCTTAAGCTGACTTGGATAAGATTCTCAGAGATGTCTACTGTTGTTAGTTGTTTACCTTGTACTAATTTGGTTACTATTTTTTGGTATTTTAGTTTTTTTTTTGCTTTTAAGCGAAGATGAAAACTTTTCTACTCAAATTGAAACATATTTTTTTATCATGGGTCTTAGGTAATCAAAGATTAGACAAACTTTGAATGACTGTAAAAGTGAAACCCATTTTAGTTTAGAGGTTGTTTGGTAGAAAGGTAGACAGAGGGAAAAAGGTGACGTGGCAAAGTGGTGTATCTGTAGCCACCAATGGAAATATGACAAATAAGCCTTTAGTGAAGAGATTAGGATGATCATGAGCCACAAGTTACAGAGCCTGATCGCTTTCCAATGACAAAAAAAAAAAAATACATCACATCACATCACTTGCACACACACAAAATCTTGGATGGGCTGTTACAAAGAACTAAAGGCATATTCTGGTAAGTTATGGATTGAATCGTATATTCATATAAAGAAAAAGCCCATTGGGCTTAAAAGGGTTTCTGTGTTTCAGCACCGTTTCGGCATAAACGGAATATTCAAAATTCAATTTGGATCAAAGCAAAGCTTCTCCGAGACGATGATTCCGCCATTGCTGAAGCTCGAGTTCACCCAGGGTCCAAGAGCTGGTGAGTCTCTAGAGTACAAACCCGGATCCACTATTCGGATTGGCCGAATCGTTCGTGGTAACCAAATCGCCATCAAAGACGCCGGAATCTCTACCAAGCACCTCCGAATTGTGTCCGATTCTGAGAACTGGGTAATCCACGACCTAGGATCTTCCAATGGCACCATATTAAACTCGGACACTCTCGATCCAGATATCCCCGTCAATCTTCGCCATGGAGATACAATCAAGCTTGGTGAGTACACTTCCATTGTGGTGAATTTTGTGAGTGATGTTCAGGCGCAGGAGCATAAGCTTCCGCCCAGGCCAAGGAGGAATAACAAACGTCTTACTGTTCCGGATCCGGATCCTGTTGAGTTGGTTCAGGAGAAACCAAAGCGTAGGGGTAGACCGCCGAAGCAAGACAACGCGAGCAGCAAAGAGAACGGTGACGAGCATGAACTGCCGAAGAGAACTAGAGCTTCGAGAAAAAGAACTGTGGAGGATATCGCCGATAAAGAAAAGGAATTGGAGGTGGAGGTGGAGGTGGAAAATGACAAAACTGTCAATTCTAGGGTTGGGAGGCTCCGGAAGAAGGAAACTAGTGCAATTATGAAGGAAGAAGAAGTTCCGGTGGAGAAAAAGGTGAACTCTAGGGTTCGGAGAGGTAAGAACACTGAGAGTTTCCAGAAATTGGATTTGAATTCAATAAAACTGGAAGTTGAGGATACCCCAAAGGGAGTTGAAATCTCAGACAGGAAGAGAGCGACAAGGAGCAGCCAGATTGAAAATGCATCTTTGGGATTGGAGAATGTTAAGAGTGAGGTTACTGTTTTAGAGGAGAAAGATGAGAGGAGAACTTCAAGAGCTACCAGAAGCAAGAAGACTGAAATTGGTGGAGATTCTTTTATGAATTTGGAGATGGTCCTGAACCAAGCCCGAAAAAGCCGTGCTAAGAGGAAGAAAATGGAGCAGGAGCTGTCCAAGAGCGTTGTGGAGATGGAAGCTAAAAATGACGATGCCGGGGAAGAGGCTTTGAAGAACTGTCATGTTGAAGAAGATAAAGATAATGAAGCTCAGAAAGGTTTCAGTGGGAGAAGTGATGGCAAAGAAGATGAGACAGAGGGTTATGATGGATCTAAGAGAGTAGACCAGGTTGAGATCGAGTTAAGGAAGAGCACAATAGGGGAAGATGGAGAAACAGAGAACTTACAAGAAACTGAAGCAGAAAGTCGTGATAAGGAAAGAGAGTGTGAGGTCAAGGAGGCTGAAATTGCGACATTAGATGGTGATGGATCTAAGAGATTAGAGCAGGTGGAGCTTGAGTTAAGCAAGAAGAACACATTAGGAAAAGATGACCTGAGTTGTACTGTTAGAGAAGGTAGAGAGATAGAGAACTTGCAAGATACAAATGAGTGTGATGTCGAGGAGGCTGGATCAGATGATGGATGTGATGAGGAAAATGTTGAGCAGGGATCGAGCAATAAGAATGTAGAGAGGGTAAAGGTAGATTTAGGGAAAATGAAACTAGGAGAATGGTTTGATTTCATGGAGGTTCAACTGCCAAAACAGATAATTGAGGAGACAGAGAAGATGATAGAGCCCATGAGAAGTAAAACCATGAGAGTTCATAAGCATATAGCCGAGCAACGTGAAAGGGTCGTGTAAGTTGTTAAGTTTTTTTAACTTATAACGGAGAATACAATGGCCCTCATTGTTAGGTTGCTACCGGCTTAATGTGTGTTCTTCAGATATGGTAGGAGTCCTGTTAAATGAAATTGAATGACAAAAGCTTCTTTGAATGCATCTGTATCTATAACTCGCTTCCTGCAATGTAAATTATGATTTTGTTTGTGCTAGGAACCACTATTTCTAGGAGTTTCTTTGTTATTATGTGACTGCAACTGCCAATATCTTTGATTTGCAAGCCAGATCGCTGAATATGATACTCTGAGAGGTTTGTCGCTTTTGGATCAATGGATCGGTGAAATCTATTTATTTTTTGGGATAACTCATGTGGCTTGCTTAAGCTCTATGCATTTACTGATGAAAAGAGTCTTTTTACTTCAATCGTAACAACATGTGAGAGTTGCTACAAATCGGAAATATACAAATCGAAGAAGAAGAAAACACAGAATTACAACAACAAATAAACTGAAAATCAAGAAACTACAAGAACCATATCAAAGATTAGTTTCTCCTGCTCAAAAAGGGCTGACCTTGCCAGCCAGTTCCAGCAAGAACTCTGGAACAAGCCGTTTTCTCGGTGGTGCAACCGCATCGTTTTTCAATGCGTCACTGTCATCGGCATGTATCACAGAGACTATATGATCAAACAGCTCGTCTTTACCGCCTCTCAGAGGATCCTTGTAATGCAAATTGTGGTGATCCCATTACTTTTGTTATATATAGTGTTTACACAACATTAAGCTATGAAAGTATATGGATCTTTAAGTGCTAGTTTTTATTGCTTACCTGAAGAAAAAGATCGGTATGAGTTTTACCCTTGTACATAACTAGCTCGGCTTTCACTTCAACAGCACGAAGAGAATCTGTAAAAGTTTTGCTACAAAAGAACGAACACTTGTCGTCTGATTTAAGAAGATGATATGACTTCAACTGTTGGACTGTGACTTGGAGGGTGATCTAACCTTGCTTCAGGTGGAATGGAATCATCTGCGGATCCATGGAAGAGTATAATATGAGGCAAGAGAGATGCAGCTTTTCTTACACTCGGGTCTTTCAATCTTACTTCGGGAGAGAATTGTTCAAAGGACTCTTCTCCTTCCATTATGCTGCAAGTAATGTTAGTGTAGAAGTAATGGTTTTTTTCCAGGTTAGAAAGACATAATTGTTCAGAATCAGATGGTTTACCTTAGGAAAATTGAACGATACAGTCCCCGATTATGGAAGTGTTCAACCAGATTGAAGAGATTGTACCTGTTCAAGATTGCAAATGGTGATTACTGCATCCGAGAGAAGACATAAAAAGTTTCAAGTCTAGTAATTATTACCCTCCAGATAAACCGAAGTAAGCTTTGATCTGAGAAACACTCCATGAGATGCTCTCCCCTCTTGATTCTTTAATAGCTTGTTGGAAGAGAGCACAAGAAGAGATATGTGCACCAGCTGATTGCCCCATCAAATAGATCCTACACAACACAAGCAGACATGTTTCAATCACCTGAGACCATGAGAGTGAGAAAATTGAACATAAACCAAGTTGATGAGCTCACAACCTGTTAGGATCACCTCCAAATTCAGAGATGTTATTGCAGACAAATGAGATTCCTTGAGCTGCATCACTTACCATATCACTAATTGTTCCCTGAGGGAAGTTTCTGGACCAAAGACAGGGGATTACTTTATAAATTGTTAATAATGTTATACTCAAAATCCTTGAAAGTTACCTGTAATCTAGACATGCCACAATGATATCCCTTTCTGCTAGCTGAAGTCCCAAGAGAGAACCCCATGCTTTGTACCTAAAGGTAAATAAAGTATGATCAAAACATTCTAAGCAGAGAGATGAGTGTGGCAACTCCATTTCATTGCTTACCCGATGATCCAAGCTCCACCAGTCACGAAAACTACAACGGGCTTCAGGCCACCATTCGTTGGTGGTATGTACAAATCCAGCCTACCAAAAATAATCGATTACAACCAATAAAAATCAATCATTTCTGATATGATTATGATCTCATATACCTATTCCTTGGTTGATCTCCATAAACTATACTCCTCTTGACTTGAGATGAGAAAAAATAAAGATATGCAACTGCAGAAGAAAACAAATTAGTGTACAATTTGGAAACCTTCGATTCTATTTATTTATGAGAGCAAAGAGGATAGGTAACCTTGGAGAAATCCAGGCATAAGGAGCATTGCATAACAAGCAAGAGCAAGTAATCTTGTGATCCACTGGTAACCTACCCTGAATTAAAACTTTAAACAATAAAATAAAACTTTTCATACAAAGATCCCAAAAATTACATGTCCAAGATTTCCATAAAACTCATTAATTATCATAAAATTGTGCTAATAAATTCATCCACTTCTGGAAAAAAAAAATTAAGGACAATTATTAACTCTTTAACTAGGGATAATTTCAATTTCGTTTGATTCCCTGTCGAGCAAGTTACAATCTTATTTAAGAACAAATTAACAATACAATGCCACAACGCATGCTTTTAATCAAATAGGGTTGAACAATTCGAAATGGGTACCCGAGATATCCAAGAAGGTTGAAACTAAGTCGAGTAATCAAATACGTCTCCGCCGCTGCATGGCCTATTTCCCGACCGAACGACTGCTGCCGGTATATTCTTGGCGAACCGTCGGGCGAAGACTTCCCGGAGGAGACTCTTCGACGAAAATTTTCAGGTGAAAATAACCTGTTGGAGCCGTGAAGCAGCGCCATTTCGTCGGAAATAGCTGAGCCAGCCTCTTTGATCTCCGACGCTGTCGAAGAAGACATGGAACGGCATCGGTCTGGAAGGTGAATCTCCAGAGACGACTGCATCTCCGCCGTGAAGAGAAAGATTGGATCTCGAATTATCTTTCCTCTTGGCTTTATTGGTTCTGTTTTATATATGTTTCAAATATTTGAAAAGCTTTTCCATGTGAAAAAGAGGAGAGATATAAACTAAAACGGGGTCGTTTCTTCCTCTCTTCTACTAATTGTATTTCCTAATCAGTGATGTATATCGAATTTTTTAATTCTTTTATATTCAATTTACTAAAGTTGATATTTTTGTTTAAGTATCTGAGCTTATTATCGTCTATTGATTAATGATACTTTGAAGAGTTCTGAAGATAATAATTGTCATACAGTAATTGTGTTCGAACGTTAAATATAGTAACCGCTAACGTGAACGCTATTGGAAATCATTTGTGTTTTGATGTCTCAACACTTGTTTGTGCATAAACGCCACGTGGTATTGCGGGCCCACAGTCTGGAACGTGTTCGGTGACTTAGCTGTGGAACGCGCCCCAACCAAGGGAATCTGAATCAATGATTGAAATCTCTTCTTCCTAAAATTGGCTTATCCAATTACTATTTTTGCCCTTATATCTCGGATTTCCTTTTTTTCGAATAAAAACACTCACAACCAATCAAACATTATATAATTTCTATAAATATCACCATTTTTTAATATCTTGCAATGAACCCGATATTATAGGGACAAATGATTTTGATTTTGGAGGAAAGTTATCTTATAACTCGTGTAATCAAAAACTATAAAATCTTATAATGATCCCCTATGCAAAAGGGAATTAGTCACATATCCCCAAATTAGAAAGCAAAAGAGTCTGACGACAAAAAAAAAAAAAAAAAAAAAAAAGAAGCAAAAGAGTCATATTCTTTAGCAATAAGAGATTTTTATTTCAGAGATAAAACAAAACATTAAAAGAATCTACTTGACGCTGAAGATGAAACGAAAGATAGATTGTTGAAAAGCTAAAATCTTTTGGTTTTTCAAGGGGTTTCAAAGTCACCTCTGCATTTTGTTTGTTCTCATCACCTGAACCACCATCTCTGAACGGCACTGACCGGAGTATTCAAGAAGGGAGCGTAACGTTGGATCATCGGATTCACCGTAGTCCCAATTCTGCTCCACGTGCTCTGGTGGTAACCCGCTGTTACTGGTGCTTGATACATCAACTTCAATAGCTGCCACCAAAAAACAAAACTCAGTTCATGAGAACAATTCTCAAGATCAAACCAACCATCCTGGAAACTATATCCATCTTTGTTCATGGAGACTGAATGATGAACAGGGTTTTCAACTTCACGGTTTCCCATTACACAAGCACAAGTTTTACAAGGAACAGATCAAAACACTTTCTCATTACTAAACTAATGGTCTATAGCTCATATAACAATTTAGTATCAATAACAAGGATCATCATCATCTAAGCAACGAAAGAATGTTTTTATGAATACGGTGGTTCCTATATGTTCTACTTGGAGATTTTGAGCCAACAGAGAGAAATGATGGCTCGAACAAAAGTAGAGCCAAAAAACAAACTTTTGAATAGACGTACCTGCCAGTACATGAATGTCTGTATAATGTTGCGTTGCCATCTGCAGCAAGTAAAATGAAAATTTTGATCAGATGAGTGAAACCAGTAAATGCAAAGCTAAGTGTTTTCCTTCAAACCATAGCACTCATAACTTTCAAAAATGGACTCAATTCACTTCTAAGATAGAAATTTAGTGGGAATAAACAATTATCACTTCTAAAAGGATGAAAGAGCGTACGAGAGCAGAGAGATAATCAAAAGGAAGCCAATGGCTATCTCAGCCTGCGATGACAGGATGTTGAGGGTAGTTGTATTTGACTCCACCCACACACAAGGGTCTTCCAAGTATTTTCTGATAACCGTAACAAAACAAGACACAGAGAAAGAGATAAGCATCAGTACAAATTCACACATTCAAACCCACTAGTCAGCTGGATGCAACTACCTGTATATGGTGGACCGAGCAAAGTTACGCCTCAAGAACTTGGCTACTTGTTCAAGTGCCCGACACAAGATGGGAATCAAAGCAACTGCAACAGATTGATAAGGGGATTAGTCATAAGAATGTATGTAATTTGAAGAAATTCACAAAGAGTTTTCAATCAATTCTTACACTTGAGACAAAGATGTGAAGTGACGAATGTAAGGCAGTAGATGAAATAGATGAAATCCTTGGCTGCCACAATTGATTGAAAATAAACTTGCAGCCCTTGCATATTCCATGCCCTTGGCCTCTGCAGATAACAAAATTGGAAGTCTTAGGAAACGAAATTCCGCGTTGCATGATTCCTAGAGAGAAAAAAAGGAGATCACATGGCTTACCCCGTATAAGGAGTATAAGGAATATAGAGAAGAGCACGCAGTTCCCATAAAAGATAGACGATAAGCCCTATTTGAGAGGCTCTTTGGTATTAGAGGTAGCACTGCCAGCACAGCTATAACAAAAACCTGCAAAAAGATGAAAAATATTGTGAGACACGAAAGGGGAAATAGTTAGATGAAGGATGCCAGATAAAAAGAATTAGTCTCCCTCAGTTCGTATCTGAGTACACCACAAACATTCAGCAAGACATGAGAACATAAAGACAACGACAACAATGAACCATACATCATCTCATTACTGTCTGAGTTAAAGAGAAAACAGCAGATAACAACAGAAATCCCAACTCACAGCCCTAATAAGGAGCTAGATTGTTTTCGAGAATTGAGTCTTGTAAAATTCTAGACTTGTTATTTAAAAAAAGAAGAAGGTAAAACGATCAGAAACTTTAAGTCTGCAGTTGTTCAACAAATAAATATGAAGAAACAAGCACTTGGAATAAAATATGTTAACATGTGCACCAAGAAGAAGAAACTGCAACTGGAAAACATGTATAATCTTACCCAAGCATTGACTGAAAACTGAATAGTCTGCTGATCCCAGCGCACTGAACTTGGGCTCGCACCTGTCGTAGCAGATGGCCCAGAGGTTCGAGGAACCGATCCTGAGGCACAGAGTTTAGTCAGTTTTTGGTAGTAAGAAGAAAGCTTATCTCATAATTGACTATGGTCAGAAAAAGAAAGAAAGTTGACCTGAGTTCCGTGAACGAACTTGTTCATTGGCATTAGAAGATGCCGTTGAAGAGTCAGATGTAGCAGATGGCCTGGCAGATTGCGAAGATGAAGCTGACATAGGCTCAACAACAAGATCAGGATCCTACAAAAAACGCCATGGCAGTATAAGAACTCATGATGAATCCAGACCAATACGTTTGGAAATCTTCAAAGCAAATATGAACAACGAATATGGAATCAACAAAGTTAGCACAGTTTTTTCAACCCTCCGCTTAATAACCTAATCAAGAGGAGACTCGGACCTAAGGACTAAGCAACTTAGCAGAAAGAACATCAAAACTCCCTAATCGTAAAATCAAGCACACTTGTAAGACCTAAGATTCAAAGTTGATACAAAATCCCTAAATACAAACTCAAAACTACAAGTAGTGAAGAATAGATAAGCAAATCGAAGAGGGGAGATAGTAACGGACCATGTAGCGTTGGTAGAACTTGCGCTTATAATGCTCGACGACCTCGGGACGAGAAGCCATGTGAGGAGGGATGAGGATATTGGACCAGTAATCCGCCCATCGAGTGTCGTTGTCGTAGTCGTAAGCTGCCGCCGCAATCTTCTTCAAACGCTGTGGATCTTCGCCGCCTTCCGCCATCGATGCGATTGCCGGAGAAGTACAGATAGAGATTCGATTTCGACTTTTTTTTTATGGGTTTTCTTACTTTGGTCCACTTTTCCTATACTAGTACTAACTTGTGGAATCTTATAAGAGCGACGACGTTTTGGTAGCCATTTATTTGTGGACTTCAAAAAAAAAAAAAAAAAAAATTTTGTATCAGATGTTTCTTATTTAGTTATACTTAGAGCCCAAAATCTTATGTACAACAACAATAAATTCATAACACCGGCATGGGTCTTCCGAAAACAAATTTTGATCTGGCGTGTTCATCAATTAACATTTCTTCGAATTGTTATGGAACAGAGTCCAACTAGACAAAATGTAACTCAATTGTTGATCTAATTCTTCAAATTGATACAACGATAAACCATAGACTATTATACATTTTTTTCAATAAATCTCAAACTTATACTCAAAGTCAAACTCAAGCTATAATTAATTACTTAAAATTTCTGAATTGCCGTTAGCATAATGCAACAAGTATACTATTATATTTGTCTTGTACAATCCATGGCCATCTTATAAGTTAGCTGAACCGAGATTAATAAATTACTAATACATTATGCGTAAACTTAGTTATGATTAGCTGTTTATATGTCTTAGCATCTATAAATTAAAACATCATCATCATTATCATATATCACCAATATCGATCCCACACCCAATCGAACGAAACCTATAGAAAATAAAAAGTAAGATGTCAGCCCTTCGGTTAAGAAACGGAAACATTCCGGCTTCGGAGGTCAACGAGTTTTCCGATGAGTCACTGTCAGAATCACGGGTGCTCAAAAGGCAGATGTCAATGTCTCAGCGAACCATGTCAAACACGCTGACGTCAGTAGCCAATCTCTCAAACCTCCTCCCAACAGGAACACTCCTCGCGTTTCAACTCCTAACGCCGGTCTTTACCTCAAACGGCGTTTGCGACCATGCAACGCGTTTCCTAACCGCCGTTCTTCTCTACCTTTTGGCCGCGTCTTGCTTCGTCAGCTCCTTCACCGATAGCGTTAAAGCCGATGACGGAAATATCTACTGCGGTTTCGTCACTTTCAAAGGCATGTGGGTCATTGACTATCCTGACCCGTCCGGGTTGGGTTTACCCAATTTAACCAAATATCGGATGCGGGTTGTTGATTGGATCCATGCTATATTGTCGGTTTTAGTGTTTGGAGCGGTTGCTTTGAGAGATAAGTATGTAATAGATTGCTTCTGTCCGTCGCCGGAGGAAGAGACGAAACATGTTTTGGACATTGTTCCTGTGGGTGTTGGGGTTATGTGTAGCTTACTGTTTATGGTTTTTCCGACAAGACGTCACGGAATTGGGTATCTTGTGATCGGAAATGTTGATCGCTGGTAAATTTATCATAGCGTTTTATATTTAAACGAATAAAGGAAACGACAGCGTTTTCATGGTGGGGTTTTGAATTTCTTGTTTGTTTGTTTGTAAAGTTGTATTCATCCGTCATGAATATAAATTCTTTTAATAAATTAATAAACGGGAAAAATGTTATTTAAATCGTGAACTTACGTTAAAACGTTATTTTAATCGTGAATTTTGTTGAAGGCCATTTTAACCATCAACTTTTATTGATTTCATTTTTTATACATGAAATTCTCATTGACCCGGTCAAACTGGACATGACGTTAAGTCCGCTAATAGACATTATTTTGTCGTTAAACATGCTTCGTTAGTGACAAAATGACATCGTTTCATACAAATTTTTAATGTCATTTAAATCACGAACTTTCAAATTTAGACCATTTAAAACATGAACTTTTTGTACTAGGCCATTTAAATCATCAACTTTCGTTGACTACCCTTTTTAAGCATCAAGTTTTATTACTTTGTCATTAACGACTCTCTACTAACCGAAACTCTAGGCATTAAGTTTTGTTTAGGGATTTTAATTTAATAGCTCACCTGAACCAACAACGCCAAGCAGAGGAACCAGAGCTTCTAGGTCGAAGAAGAGAGGTCAGAAAACATAAAAATAAAGATAATTTTCAGACGATGTCATCGCAGCAATATAGCGGTGGTAAAATGAAGGAAAGTGGGAAAAAAAATGTCTACGAGGATGGAAAGGTGTCGTCTCCATTCTCTATGACTGACTCGCCAACCATAACCTCATATGGCTTTCACTCTCTTGCAGATCCCAAGTTTTTTTTTTTTTTCTCTTCTAAGCTTTCGGTTAAAATCGTACGTTCTGCTTAATTCGTGTTATTGGATTATCTTGTATGTTTTTTACCAGGCGAGCTATTAAATTAAGGCATCTCTAATCACATTCTATTTATTCCTCTAAACTCTATCATAGAGTAATATTTGCTCCAACTCATCTCCATATCTCATTCTAAAATAGAATAAATGATAGTATTACTCTATATATAGAGTAACTCTATTTTTTCATATAAATTTTACTCTACAATTATTCTACAAATCAAGTAACTCTAAAATAAAGTAGAACATTGGAGAGAGTTACTATATTTTAGAGTAAAAATAGAAGAATATATTGGAGATAGTCTTAAAATCTCCAAACAAAACTTAATAACTAGAGTTTTGGTTAACAGAGAGTCGTTAACTACAAAGTAACAAAACTTGATGTCTAAAAAACCTAATAACGAAAGTTGATGATTTAAATGACCTAGTACAAAAAGTTCATGTTTTAAATGGCTTAAATTTGAAAGTTCGTGATTTAAATGACATTAAAAATTTGTCTGAAACGACGTCGTTTTGTCACTAACGGAGCATGTTTAACGACAGAGTAACGTCTGTCAGTGGCTCTATTAGCGGACTTAACATCATGTCCAGTTTCCGGATCAACGAGAATTTCGTGTATAAAAAATGAAGTCAATGAAAATTGATGCTTTAAACGATCTTCAACAAAGTTCACGCTTAAATGGCGTTTTAATGTAAGTTCACGATTTAAATGATATTTTTTCCATTAATAAATTTGTATAAGCAAACGGTCCCATATAATATTATAAATTGTAATAAACATACATTATGGTTGGGTTATATTAGTTGTAGGCTATATATGATGTTGGGACAAAATATATATAATGCAATATAAAAACCATTACCGTTGTGTCAAATACGTCTTATAATCAAGTATTTTTCTAACCCAAATGGAATTTGTTTACCTCCATTGCTTGGACCATTTGATTTAAACACATGGATGTATGGATGTTTGACATTTTGCTTGGAAAACGTTGAGTTGACTTTTGAACATGTAATCATCCAATGGTAGTCCCAAAAACAATTTAACTTTGTCAAAAAATTTAGCTGTCAAATCTGAATAAATACCACCAACACCAAGCAACACTGCAAAGTAAGTCGGAATTGAAAGCTCCTTTATTATTTGCCACACCCTACCCATCGAAAAAGTCCCAAGAGAAGAGAGCTTTCGAGCCAAATAATTCGCAATTGCTTCAATTTCTGTGCAAATTTTTAAAACAATTTAATATTAAATTAATATTAAAGGAGGAAAGAGGGCGAATTTTAAAACTTTAGAGCATCTCAGTTCAAAATCAACCGTATTTCACTATTAAAATAATATAAAATATTGTAAAAGGAGGAAAGAGGGCGACAATGAGAACCTTTTTTGGTCTTTTTTTTAATATTATTGGTCTTCCTTTTTTTTAACATTATTAGTTTTCCTTTTCTTTTTCTTTTCTAACCAAACATTAAATTAGAAAATTATTCCGTAATTGGTTATCCAATTTGGAGAGATAGTACTTATAAAAAAAGATTTTGAAAATAATATTCTACAGATACGTGATAAGCAATCAGCTTGTATATTACAAAAACGAGAAATACGAGATATCAGAAAGTTAGATAAAAAAAATACGAAGCAAAACAAGGTAATCAAGCTGATTGAAGAAGGCGGATCACTCATCTGGAGATTTCACCATTAAAACAAGTTCTGCACAATTTGTTTCAAACATTTGACACATTAACCTTGACGAGAGAATGACTTTCATAACCTATACCAATGCTTCAAACTCCGTGTGCAAGGATGAAAGTATATTTTAGTAACACTTAGCACCTAATAACACGACTTACTCTTCTCCATGAAGACAAATTTTACCTAAGTAGATCTTTCTCTTTTTATCACTTAAAATTTTAATGAATAATAAAATTATATTAAAAAGTATTATTAATTTATTTATGAGATACTTTTATAAGATCTTTCTCTTTTTATCACTTAAAAATTTTAATTTAATAATAAATTATATTAAAAAGTATTATTAATTTATTTATGAGATACTTTTGTAATATCTATACCGATGGAACTGCTCTTAGATCTAATTTCAAGAATCTTACATATATGTGGCAAATGAAAGACGGAATAACATTGAAAGATTATTTACTGATAATTCATGGAGATATTTTATTACTATTCTCTCTTTGGGACATGATGATTTGCTATGGATAATTCATCTAGAGTTTTTGCCTTGTTATGTTAATATCACAAAAGTAACAATTACACTAATAAATACGGATTTTGTTGACGAAATTTAAATTCCATTATTTATTTTAATGTAATGAAATCTCTACATTTCAACATTTCTAGTAAAAAATCGTTCCATGGGAGACACCAATGTACACAATCATTAAATAATACAACTTTATCTTCTGGTTTATGTCCAAATCTGCTCGGATGTCCATCTGGTCTTAACAACATTACTTGTGTTACATCTAATAATCTCAAATTTACTCCTTTATTTTTGTTTTTGTCTCTGTTTGAAATGCGAAATTCATCGAGTTGAATGTTGTGTCTCAAGATTCATACCTTCTAACTCTGTCTCATTGCTCCTAAAATAAACAAAAGAACCCAAATAGACGTTATCTTAGGAAGTGAATATTCGAATCAAACAAACTTTATTTCTAAACCAAACTGAATTAGAAAAAAATGCTTGGTTGATAAAAACTCGAAACTGAATAAATCAGGTAGAAAATAAACATAAAAAAAAATCCTGTCGAACCGAATCCAGTATTTAAAACTTATGTGTTGGTAAAAATATTTGTACATACATACGGGTTAGGTTGATGTGTAATCGAAAACCATATAGTAACCAAATTAAGTTTACTCGAATTAAACCGAATAAATTTTGGCTATAATTCGACAGCTATGCCCGGTCGATAAAAACTTTTGAACCGGATAAAATTTTTGAACTAAACCACAAAAGGCATAATTTGTTTTTCTTTGGACATACAAGGCCTAATTCTTATTTCAGAAAATATATAAAAATAATGTCAGGTGAAGAATGTACCTAGAGGGTTGCGTTTTCAAGCAATTTCCACCTTTATCCCATTCTCCACCTTCAAAATGCGAAGGTGCAAATGTCCTTAGAAACACCTCTCCTTTAAAATTCTCTAAACCGAGAATTGTCTTAAATGTTGTTCTCAATGCTCTTCTATACGCAAAATGTGCCCCAACATTTCTGACTCCGGGAATGTAACAATACAAACACCCTATCCTTTTTTGTTTGTCAAAAAGGAAGAGCGGTCGGAAAAACCATTGCCCAGAAGAAATGATGATGTAATCGAACTCAACGATTTGGGAAGCCCAAGAAGGGTCCGGTTCGTCGAGGTAGAGATTGTAGAACGAGTTAGGACTGGTTGGACCGGTTTCTTCGGACCGAACCAAATGGGTTGTCCAAAATGTGGCAATTGTGAAGTTGTAGGTTTTGTATTTCCATCTTTGGAAGTTAAAGTCCTGTTGTCGTGAGTCATCCTCGGGAGATTCCACCTGAAGTTGATATTTCAACTAAGATAATTTTTTCATCAACTTATTTAATTTGGAAAGAATAGTTTATTCATGGGATTAGTATAATTGCAATGATATATTTATTTTGAGGAAACTCAGAAAATAAGGTAATTAATGAATGAATTGCATAGGCATGAGAGAAGGTACCCGAGAGAGTAGGCAGATCAAAGACTGAACGTGGTTTCTGCTGACGGAGTCACCAACAAAGGCCATGCTTTTTCCTCTTAACTAAATCCAGAAACTCGTAAGAATCAAACAAAGGGAGATCACATTCTTTCGGTTTCCATCTCCATCTCATGAAACCTATGTCAGGTCTCCCATACTTCATGCAGTTTTGGTGTTCGTGTATTGCCCTGCATGTCGTGTTTGTGTAGTACGGGGCTTCAGGGTTTGGGACCCACTCGCCGGAGAATAGATCGCATTGCCGTTTTCTCTTTTTCTGGCGATGCTCCTTTTTAGGAGTTTCTTGATATGATGAGATGGAATGATTGTTATGCAAAGACGATGGCTTGGGATGACATGTGTCGTCATAATCATTATCATACAATGATGATGTCGTATCATGATCTGATGATGCATTCGATAAATGTTTAAATATTGATGGTGTTGATGATGAATGTTTGTATATTGGAGTTGATGAATAATAGAGAGGATAACCAAAAAGGAGATAAAAGATTGGAGCTATTGTAAGTAGGATAAGAGGAAAAATCACTAGTCCTATTCGTAACTTTGTCGCGGGAAGTTCCATCTCGTTATTCCGAGAAAAAAGCAAGGAATAAAAAGAAATCTTAGGAATTTCTATTTTAATTTCAAGGGATGAGAGAGATGCTTGGAAGAATTTTGGATTAGCATCAATGGATTTCAAAAATTGAGAGAGAAACGTATATTTCAAAAAATTTCAGATACAAAGAAACTTCGTATCAATGGATTTGCTCTCTAACCGGTTTGCTTTGGTTTGGTTTAGCTGAGAGTCTGATAACCTAACGGTCCTTGTAAACCGTCTTGATCTGGTCCGTTCCTTCTAGCCAAAGATGGCATCCATGGGAACAGCTTGCTCAGCTCATTTCCTAATGTCCTTTGCCTCACTTCCTTATCATTGATCCCAAATTTCGCCCTCTCTATCGCTTCCATTATATCTTCCCGTGCCACTGCTTCTCCGCCTGAAAACAATCAAGAAAAGCACAATTTCGGGTTAATCCAAAGTCCACAGCTTCTTTTTCTTATCATCCCAAAAGATCAGATCTTTAAATGCAAATGCAACCGGATTCAAATATCTACTTAAATCAGAATGGGCTGGTGCAGGTTAAACCAAAAACCGCAGACTTCTTAATCAGGGAAGCAACCAAATTTAGATCTTAATGAGTTTTGATGAATAAGGTGCCTTAAAAACTGACCTCTACGAGCAGCGAGCAATGCAGCTTCATTGACGATATTGGCAAGATCAGCACCTACAAATCCAGAAGTTAGAGAAGCAACCAGATCACATATGAGAAATGCATCTTCTTCAAGAGGGATGTCTCTCAGATGTACGGCCAAGATTTTACGACGGCCTTCTTGGTCTGGTTCTGCAACCACAACTTTTCTAGAGAACCTTCCAGGCCGACAAAGAGCCGGATCTAACGCTTCTGGTCGGTTTGTTGCTGCAATTACAATGACTTTTGTGTCTGACTCAAATCCATCCATCTCAGTAAGCAACTACAAAAGGAAGCAGAAGCATATCAGCAAAGGCGTCTACATGAACAAAAAGGTTTCTAATTGTTGATTCTTTACCTGGTTTAATGTCTGGTCACGTTCATCGTTGAAACTCCTACCGCGTTTTCCTCCAACTGCATCAAGCTCATCGATGAATATAATGGAAGGTGAGTTTTTTCTGGCTGCACTGAAAAGATCTCTGATTCTCGCTGCACCTCTTCCAACAAACAATTCAACAAACTCACTAGCGGAAACAGAGAAAAACGGAACTCCCGCTTCTCCAGCTACAGCCCGAGCCAACAAGGTTTTACCGGTCCCTGGTGGACCGACCAAAAGCACACCTCTAGGTAGTCTTGCTCCTAGTTTTTTGTAGTTTATACTTCCTTGAAGACATGATACTATCTACAAAAAAAGAGACACCAGAAAACATCAAGGCTGTATTCAAACCTAAATCTAAAAAGGTCGCGTTTTACAGAAACATTTTACCTCCACAAGCTCGTCTTTAGCAGAATCAACGCCCTCAACATCATCAAATCCAACTGTAGGATTCTTAGAACGTCGTTTTTTAGCAGGGCTGTTAGATGCAGAGAGTTGCCGATAAAGAAGCCACATAAGAGGTGTTAAAGGAATCCACAGAGAGATGATTGTTATCAAAGTAGTTCTCATTGACTTCAATGCAGATTGAGGAGCTGAGCTATAAGTAATCCCTTTCTCCCTCATTAAACTCAGAAGAAACTTCTCATCATGATCGACTTTTCTTGTCACATACTTCCACACAGGAGTCAAAGCTCGAACCTTTCGTGGAGTAACGTCTTCCGTAACAGCTTCAGTGGCGATTTCCACTGCACCGCCATCAATATTGATCGCAGGTTCTTCTAAAGTTTCAGACTTTTGAACATCTTCAACAACCTCAACTTTCTCATTAGTGTTGTAATAGATTCGACGAGAACCTTCTTCAAGCAAAACTTTTGAAACAGAGCCTCCTCGAAGATTCATTACGAAGTCTGAGTAAGGAACAACGGATGGAGATGGAACAGCGGTTAACCTCAAGAATAGATAACACAGTCCAAAGATAACAGCCACACCAGTAGATAAGATCACTCTTTTGATATTCTTTTTCAAAAAGAATCGAAAATCGTCCATTGATGCTCTGAAATCGAATCTTCCAAGTCTCATGCTCAATAATCGTAATCTAGGTCGAAGCCTAAGTGAAAATCTTCTTCTCTTCTTCCCTTTGTTTCTACCATTTTCACCAATACGAGTCTGTTTATCTCCGTAATCGCGATTTACAAGTCGCTTAATCTCGCTATTACATAAAAGCCCATTTCCACAATCGCCATGAACTCTAAAACCTAATCTGGTATCCCCAATTTCCAGAAACCCACCAAGTCTCCTGCAACTAAAGGAGTGATTCTTAGTAATAGCGACACAAACGTTAAGCTCACTACTCCTGGAAGACACTGTTCTACTATATTTCTCCGGAGAATTAGCACCTTTAAAATGAAATCGATTGCTACAGAGAACATTGAAAGTAGCCATGGATTCTCTGCCCTGGAAACTGAATCATGCGTTGTTCATAACTGGGCAAAAAAAACGAAACAACCAAAATCTTACGAAAGTCCACCTAGCGCAAGAGTAGATGAATGCGTCATGCTCGTGACAAGATTGAATCGGAGATGGAATTGGAAAGGTTTATATCGTCTTCAAGCTGATGATTCTGTTCAATTGAAAGGATAAGAAGAATTTCCAAACAATTTTGACTCTCTTTTTTGTTTTTTTGTTGAAAAAGAAACTCACCAAAAGGAAACTGTGGAACAACACATAGAGGTAGCATTATAAAACGGGTCATGGGCTTGAGCTATTGAGTTATGTTCAATTTTGGGCTAAGATAACTGGATCATCTAGCCTAATTACCGGGTCATTCAATTTAAAATTTTGGTAGGATTTGATGAATTTCAAACCAAACATTTTTTCCAACAATTTTTTGAATTTGAAGAAATCTCTTAAAAGATTATAAAAGAAAATTATGAATTTGTTGAAGAATGTATTAATTTATAGCCAATTAATTGTTCTGTTTTTCAATCTTTATGAATAAAAGAAATCTAAAATCTTGATGAAGCCTCAAACTACCCAAAATCGTGCTCATTTTAGAAAATAGAATTCTTAGTTGTCACCAAACTTAGCAAGTTGGCGTCACATTTAATCAAATAAATAAAAAGGATTAAATAATATACTTAACGGCGTCGTTTCGTACTGGTTTCGTTCACTCTTGTCTTTTCCTCCCTTGGGGGAAAAAAAAAGAAGAAGATCACTTTCTTCGAGCGGATGAAAAATTCAAAGATTTGATAAATCTGGGTGATCTACTACGTGTTTGAGTTCCTGATGTGATTTCCAAACGTTGTTGTTTCTTCGTTTTCTCTATTTTTTTCAATTCATTGAATCTGAATTCCACAATTGTGATCCCGAAAAAACCCAGAAATTGATGGTTTAACTCCTTGGTTCGTCTTATTTCATCGGTCCGAATCTTTTGATCTGACTAAACGTAGGTGAGTCTTAATTTCAGGTTTTGGAACGTTTTCACAGTTGTCTAAAAAAATCAAGCTTGATCACAATATTGTGAAAGTTATATAAAACCAATGCTAGGAGACTCTTCAGGTTAGTAGAATGAGTAGGAAAAGAACGGAGAATGACAGTGAATCAGGACCAGTCACTCCTCATGTTCCGGTGGATAGATTCGGGTTTCTCAAGCAAGAACATGGTAATTCACCTGAGCGTTTCAGCAAGGCTAGATCAACATCAGCCACTGATCATGACAGGTATGTCCTCAGGAATAATTGAATTAAGATTTTTTCAGAGAGAGAGGGAGATAAGAATGAGAGTGTGTTTTTGTTGTTGGTTATAGAGAGGAGAGAAAAGTGAGAAAATGGAGGAAGATGATTGGGGTTGGAGGTAGTGATTGGAAGCATTATGTTAGGAGAAAACCTAATGTTGTCAAAAGGCGTATACGAAAAGGAATCCCGGATTGCTTAAGAGGTCTTGTTTGGCAGCTAATCTCAGGAAGTCGAGACCTTTTGCTTATGAATCCTGGTGTTTATGAGGTACTTTTTGCCAATTATATTGTTTGCTCTACGAGTCATCTCTTTTGTTGGTAATCTATCGATTTTCCTATGCTTTGCAGCAATTGGTGATTTATGAAACATCGGCATCGGAACTTGATATCATTAGAGACATATCCCGTACTTTCCCATCACATGTTTTCTTCCAGAAGAGACATGGACCTGGACAAAGATCTTTATACAATGTCCTTAAGGCGTACTCAGTTTATGACAGAGATGTTGGATATGTTCAGGTCAATCCTCCAGATATTTCCCTTGTTTCTCATTTTTCTTTAAGTATGCTACTAAGATTCATGATTCTAATATCTACAGGGGATGGGGTTTATAGCCGGTTTGTTGCTTCTTTATATGAGCGAAGAAGATGCGTTTTGGTTATTAGTTGCATTACTAAAAGGAGCTGTTCATGCTCCAATGGAAGGACTGTATCATGTGAGTCTTTTAATCATCTCTACTTACCCTTAAACAAGAAGATATTTTTGCAGCAATGACATTTTTATTTTGTTCATCGATTCTTACTACTTAGATAAAGAGATACTTTTAGATGTTTCTTACTGAAATTATGATACTTCTGTTGATTTAAGTATGTTTACTAGTAATCGATAATCTAATCAAAGAGTATAGAATATATAGGAATGGATAATCTAAGAATCACTGTTTGTGTGTAATTTAGGCAGGGCTTCCTCTTGTACAGCAGTACCTTTTTCAGTTAGAAAGCTTGGTAAAAGAGCTGATTCCAAAGCTCGGAGAACATTTCACACAAGAAATGATCAATCCGAGTATGTATGCAAGTCAATGGTTCATCACCGTCTTCTCTTATTCATTTCCTTTCCCTTTGGCTCTGCGGATATGGGATGTGTTTCTCTCCGAGGTAACTAAATTCATATTTTTAAAATATCGACAAAAATTGCATCTTTGAAATCTCTTTCGTATTTGTTGTGATCAAAGTCTCATTCTGTTATTTTCTCTGGTCATTGTTTCGTAAGGGTGTTAAGATCGTGTTCAAAGTCGGCTTGGCATTGTTGAAGTATTGCCAAGATAAGTTGGTGAGTGAGGTTTCTTTATGAGCTGTAAGTTAATTTTGCAAAACTCAGCTTTTAATCCTGTTTACTCTGCAGGTAAAGTTACCGTTTGAAAAACTTATACATGCTCTGAAAATTTTCCCGGAAGATGCAATGAATCCGGATACCTTGCTTCCGTTGGCTTACTCTATTAAGGTTCTCTTTCTCTTTTGAAAAGTGAAACCTTTCTCCTTAATGTTCTGGTTAAGTTTCTATGATAACTCGGGAGAGATGTGAAAGAATCAGATTCGTGATATCGACATGATTAACTTGATGGACAATATAATCTTTACTTATAGTGAACAATTGAGTCATTGATGTTGTTAACTCTGTTGGTATTCTTTAAAACATCTATCGAGTTTCTTGAGTTAATTAACAATTGTGGCGTTAATGTTTTGTTCATCCCAGTTAGCAAAGCGTTTGGAAGAGCTGAAACTGGATTATGAGAAGACTAATGCCAAACCGGTTCAACCTTAGGCGAACCCGTTGGCAAATAACCTGAACCAGACGCTTGGATTCTAATTCGAATTCTTTTCTCATCCTTATCTTTTCTTGTTGGAATATCTTCTTTTTACATCATATTTTGTCAAGTTGGGGGGAATTTCTTATCAGAAACTCTCTGATTCTTTAATGCAATTTCTGGGTAAAGAAGGCATGCTCCGGCTATGTATAGATAGAGACTTGTGTTCCTAGAAAATCTCATTAATGTGAAAGGTAAATCAAAAGTTTCTCTATATATATATATATTTCAGTATTTTGAATAAGCAAAAATATGTGTTTATATACTCCCACTGCATATCGGGTTGACAATAAAACCTAACGTAATTACGAAATTGCACAAGTAGTAGTAGATTAACAAGACAATCTGAATTTGTAAACCTTTCCATTTTTAACTATAGAGTATTAGACACAAATGTGAGGCTGATTTATTATTAGTCCAATTAATTCCAGTGGTCAACAGCGATTGGCTTTACTTTGACACACATTTTGTTGTACTTTTAACAAGTGCGGGTCATGAGTCATGAATGAGTCACGGGAGGCCCAATTTTGTCATTTAGCGAAGCAGTTGAGAGCCTTTGAAAAATAGAATTTGATTCTTTTGGGCCTACGTTACGTGACAGCTCGCCTCGAGTTATCCGCTTAACGTCACACGTATTTTTATACGTGTCACTATATGATTGGCTAATATATTTCTCTCTCTTTAGTATACGTAATTTTCTATAGCATGTCTGCCCATCTCCTTTATAAATTGCTCAGCCAGAGATAATGTCAGAAAATATTTTAAAAACAAATGTCAATATTAAATAGTTCTACTTGCGGCGAAAGGAAAAGGCAATTAAAAATAATGTCGTTAATTGTTCCTATTTTTCTGCGGTCAGGAATCGTGATTCTCGCACCTACTGTTTCCAACGTAAAAAAGGGTTTAAGGGTAATTTGGTAAAACCTCCGAACGGCAAATTGGAAAAAAAATAAAATAAAATCAACGGTTCAGGAGAGTTTCACGCTAAATCAAGCTAACCCTTTATAAGGTTAAAGGGTAAACGCGTAATTTCCGCGGAGATAACCCTAGTCCTTATATAAAGGATTCTTTCTACGCATCTTTTCTCCTCACGAACGCTTCTCATTGCCTCATCATTACCAAATCATCATAAACGTTCTCTCAAATTAGGGTTTCTGTTTCTCTTTTCCAAATTGTTGTTCATTGTCTTTCCGTTTCCTGAATCATCACGATCTGGTGAGTTTTCTTTTGAATCACAGATTTACTTTTTTTTTTTCTCATTCGTAGATCTGCTCGCTTCGTTATCTGCTTCTTTTTTTCTTATTCGTAATTGATGATTTCGTTGTGTATAATGTTTTTTAATCGATAGATTCTGTGTTTTTTTTTTCGATTTTCAGGTTTGAGGGTTTCTTTTGATATCTGGGTAAAGGGGTTTCTGGGAATAAGGAATTCATAATTCGCGATCTAGATCTAAATTCATTTATATGTAAGCATCTCTCACGATTGACGTCGTTCTTCGATTTATCCGTCATCTAATAATTATACAATATATTCTGATAAACAGATCCAAATTTTCCTAGTTAGATTAATGATTCTGATCGAGATCGGTATTCGCATGAATGTTTTGAATGATTTATATCTGAAACGAACGTCATAGGTCTTGACTATTGTTGTGTAATATGCATAAATGACAAATCGTCTTAGGTTTAGGCTTTAAAAGTTAGTGGTAATCTGTGTTAATAATTTACAGATCTATTGAAATCATGTGATCTTGTGTCGTCTGGAAAAAGTGTCCTTGCTCATAATTCGAGGGGTGCAATTGAAGATTTCCGTGTGAAAACATTGAACTGTTCTGATAAACATTGTTGTCATCATCTTAGCTAACCTTCGCTTTGATTTGTTTATGTGTTTCAGAAAAGCGTGAATGAGATTATGATGGAATCGAAAGGTGGTAAAAAGAAGTCTAGCAGTAGTAGTTCCTTATTTTACGAAGCTCCCCTCGGTTACAGCATTGAAGACGTTCGTCCAAACGGTGGAATCAAGAAATTCAAATCTTCTGTCTACTCCAACGTTAGTTTTCTCTATAATCTTAAGATTCTTTTGTGTATTTGTTCCATATTATCAAGTCTCTTAACAAATGTTTTTATCCTCTTGTTGCAGTGCGCTAAGAGGCCATCCTGAGTTCTAGCGTGCACCGAGTTTCTTAATATAGTTATAGCTTTCTTTATTTTCCAGTTTATAATTTTCCTTTTTCAAAGCTCCGTTTCTGCTGGTTCCCGGATCCAATCGTTCTCTCCTCCTACAACAAGTCCTGTCGCTCACACTACAAGGCGAAATGGCTTTATCTGCAATCGGTTTCGAAGGTTACGAGAAGCGGCTCGAGGTAACTTTCTTTGAGCCAAGCATCTTTCAAGACTCCAAGGGATTGGGACTCCGTGCTCTGACTAAGTCCCAGCTGGATGAAATACTCACACCTGCTGCATGCACGATCGTTTCATCTCTCTCGAACGATCAATTGGACTCTTACGTACTCTCTGAGTCCAGCTTCTTTGTCTATCCCTACAAAGTCATCATCAAGACTTGCGGTACAACGAAGCTCCTTCTCTCTATCCCCCCACTTCTTAAGCTGGCTGGTGAGCTCTCTCTGAGTGTCAAGTCTGTCAAGTACACTCGTGGCTCCTTCCTCTGCCCCGGAGGCCAGCCTTTTCCTCATCGGAGCTTCTCTGAAGAAGTCTCTGTTCTTGATGGGCACTTTGCTAAGCTGGGCTTGAACAGCGTAGCCTACTTGATGGGCACTAATGATGAGACTAAGAAATGGCATGTCTACGCTGCCTCTGCCCAGGACTCTAGCAACTGCAACAACAATGTCTACACGCTTGAGATGTGCATGACTGGTCTAGACAGGGAGAAAGCCTCTGTCTTCTACAAGGACGAAGCTGACAAGAGCGGAACAATGACTGACAACTCTGGAATAAGAAAAATCCTCCCTAACTCCCAGATCTGCGACTTTGAATTCGAGCCCTGTGGCTACTCTATGAACTCTATCGAAGGAGATGCTATCTCCACTATCCATGTGACCCCTGAAGATGGGTTTAGCTACGCGAGCTTCGAAGCTGTGGGTTATGATTTTAACATTGTTAACCTGAGCCAGCTGGTGACAAGGGTTCTGTCTTGCTTCGAGCCAAAGCAATTCTCTGTAGCTGTGCACTCGAGCATTGGAGTGAACGCGTACAAACCAGAGATCAGTGTAGACTTGGAAGACTATGGGTGCAGAGAGAGGACATTTGAGTCTCTAGGAGAAGAGAGTGGTACGGTGATGTATCAGACGTTTGAGAAGCTTGGCAAGTACTGTGGATCGCCAAGATCTACCTTGAAGTGTGACTGGAGCAGCAACAATAGCTGCAGCAGCGAGGACGAGAAGGACGAGGGAATCTAGCAGAATTCTATCTAATAACTGTTTTTGAGCTTTCTGTTTTTGCTTTTTATTTTTAATAAGTTGTTATGAATAAGTGACTTCTGAAGTTGAGTTTGTCTCCTTCACTAGCAAGTGTGTTGTTCTCTTTCTGTTTTATGAATTTGTTTTTTATATATGTGAAACTACTATGTTATTATTTTGATTTTTACTGTCATGATTATAATTATTTATGATCCTGCAAATCATATTTGATTTTTAAAGATTCGAGGAAAACTATAGGAGAGTAGTATAATGTAGCGACTTTTAACTTTTCAAATAACTTCAAAATTTAGAAGATATGATATATTTTATCTTCGTTCCGATGGCTGATTGTGTATGTAAATTCATTCTACTAAAGAGAATAATAAAACAAAAATGTGGAAGTAGACCAAGAGAAAATGACCACGACTTTTGTTCAACATAACAACTTTCATACGCAATCACTTGACTAAGAATGTTTTTACGTACATAACCATAATTTCTGCTCTTCATCGTTTTAAAAAAGTAACGTACCAAATGGTTAGGTCATGAACTACATTCAGTTAAATTAAGAAAAAGTTAAATAAAAAACTGCAGTCTGCAGCAATGCTGTCATTTAATTGACCATATTAGTAGCTGCCAAAAAAATGACAATATTAGTTATATGCATGTATCATATGTGAAACTAAAAGAATGCACAAGAAAGTATATTGAATAGATGTTAGGTAATGTGTATGAAAAAAAAAATAATTTCTTGCATTTGAAATCCTCTCATCGTGCAATAGGTGAGTAATAGAAGCATTACTAAAAATAAAATAAAAAAGCGTGTTGTTTTGGGATCAGAAATGGAGAGAACCACGTACGTATATCCTTTATGTCCTGGTCAAACGGCAAACCAACACGTGGCTGCTAGAACTCGCCACCGACGAAGGCAACTTTCTCGAACCAATCCTCGTGTCCTCAACACGTGGAGGCTCCCAAGCACGTCCAGTTGGGTTATAAATACCAGCCCAAAACTCCAATCCTTTCATTCATCACAAAACACAACAATCGATAAACAAAACATCAAATCAAGTTTAAGCAAAACCAGAAAGAGAGAAAATGGCAGACAACAAGCAAAACATGAGCTACCAAGCCGGTCAAGCCACTGGCCAGACTAAGGCATGATCTTCTGTTATACATTTCGTATTAATTAATATTTGTGTTTCCGCAAATGCTTACGGATTATAAGCTCTTCTCTTTAGACAAGGTTTGATATATTATTAATGTATACGTCAAATGTGTGGATATAGGAGAAGGCAAGTGGTGTGATGGACAGAGCCAAGGATGCTGCAGCCTCAGCTCAAGATTCCATCCAACAGGTTTAGTTCGATTTTTTCAATTATTTTGTTCCTTTCCTAGTGAGTAATAATATTGAGAGCAAAATCAAATTGCGTGAATGGTATAGACTGGACAACAAATGAAGGAGAAGGCACAAGGAGCTACTGATGTCGTCAAGGAAAAGACCGGCATGAACAAGAACACCTAATCAGTTTCAACTTCTTTTTCTAATTAATTCCCTTATTCGATCGTCTTGTGTTTAATAAAATTGGGGGTTTTAATTCTCATTCCTGCTGCTGCTTTCTGATGTATTTTTCTTTTTGTTATATTTTGGATGTTTATGTAATCTTCTTATTATAGTTAATAAAATATCAAAACTCAAAAACTATGAAATCGACAAAAATGAAAGAAGAGAGCTTCAGTGTCAAGAAGAAAAAAATATTGGATCGATCAATCAATTAAATAAAGACAAGCACAAAATAAGTCCTAAAGGAACCTTTCCTCTGTCTTAGAGGTTCTGATTTAAGTCGGAATTTAAAAAATCCTCTGTAAAACCCTAACGTTTTCCTCTCTTCTCCGTAGTTGCATTCGTAAAAATCCAAACCTTTTGTGTTCGAATCGAGCGAGCAAACAAAATACTAGTGTTTTTGTAACCTAAATTGAGATAAGGAATGAAGTATCAATGGAGGTTGCTACTTTTTCGAAGCTACCGTTCGTCTCATCGTCCATTTCTTTCTCATTGCTCCCAGTTCCAGGTAATCTCCAATTCTACCCAATCTTTCTCTTCGTTCCTCCATGAACGTTCTGGGTTTGGAGCTTTGCAACAAAGACCGAGTCTTTTTGCCTTGCCACCGCCATTGACGAGCTCTGTTATCCGAAGCTTTTCATCTGAGCCAGCGGTTGAAGAGAAAGCTTCTGCTGAGGCTGTTGTGATTGATCTTTTTAGCAGATTCAATGGTAATGATGAGATTAGGAAAGAGCTGGATTCTAATCATATAGTGATTAGCCATGAATTAGCGTTGGACGTTCTGCGGGCACTTGAATCAAGCCCTGATGTTGCGGGAAGATTTTTCCAGTGGGCTATGGAGGCGTATCCTCGAAAACTTTCCTCCAAAACCTATAACACGATGCTTCGTATTCTAGGTGTTAATGGACTTGTTGATGACTTTTGGAAATTGGTTGATGCTATGAAGAAGAAAGGGCATGGCGTATCAGCTAATGTTAGGGATAAAGTGGGTGAGAAATTTGAGAAGGATGGTCTGGAAGGTGATTTGGAGAAGCTTAAAGAGCTTTTCGCTTCAGGTTCTGTGGATAATTCAGTGGGCAAGGTTTGCAATAGGGTGTGCAAGATTGTGATGAAGGATCAGTGGAGTGCTGATGTGGAGAAACAGCTAAGGGATTTGAAACTCGATTTTAAAAGTGATCTGGTGAAGATGATTGTGGAAAAACTTGATGTGGATCCGAGGAAAGCTTTGTTGTTCTTTAGGTGGATTGATGAGTCTGGCAGCTTTAAGCATGACGAGAAGACGTATAATGCTATGGCCAGGGTTTTGGGGAAAGAGAAGTTTCTTGATAGGTTTCAGCACATTATAGATGAACTTAGGAGTGCTGGTTACGAGATGGAAATGGAGACTTATGTTAGGGTTTCGGCAAGGTTCTGTCAGACTAAAATGATTAAAGAAGCTGTTGAATTGTTCGAGTTTGCAATGGCGGGCAGCAGGAGTAACACACCCACCCCGCACTGCTGCAGTTTACTGCTCAAGAAAGTTGTCACTGCCAAGAAATTGGACATGGATTTGTTCTCAAGAACTATAAAAGCTTATGCCGGAAATGGCAATGTTGTGCTGGATTCTATGTTGCAACGTGTCCTCAAGGCTTTGAGAAGCGTCGATAGGTTTGGACAGAGCAATGAGGTGTTGAAAGCGATGAATGAAGGCGGCTATCTTCCTAGCGGTGATCTGCAGAGTGTGATTGCATCAGGACTAAGTCGTAAGGGCAAGAAAGATGAAACCAACGAACTTGTGAACTTCATGGAAGCCTCTGGAAATCATCTAGATGACAAAGCAATGGCATCTTTAGTTGAAGGGCATTGTGACGCTAAAGACCTCGAAGAAGCTTCAGAATGTTTGAAGAAGATGATTAGCAAAGAGGGAGTCTCTTATGCAGGTTATGCATTTGAGAAGTTGGTACTTGCTTATTGTAACAGTTTTAAGGCAAGAGATGCATACAAGCTTTTCACCGAGCTAGTGAAACAAAATCAGTTGAAACCTTGGCACAGTACGTACAAAATTATGGTGAGGAATCTATTGATGAAGAAGGTAGCAAGAGATGGTGGGTTTGAAGAAGCTTTGAGTCTTCTACCTATGATGAAGAATCACGGGTTTCCTCCTTTTGTGGACCCATTCATGGATTACTTATCAAATGGTGGAACAGGCGCAGAAGCTTTCACATTTCTGAAGGCTTTGACTTCGAAGAAGTTTCCATCTAATTTAATGGTTGTGCGTGTATTCGAAGCTATGTTGAAGTCTGCAAGGCATAGTGAAGCTCAGGATTTGCTGTCTATGTCCCCCAGTTATATCCGTTGCAATGCACAAGTTCTAGAGCTTTTCAGTTCTATGAAACCTGATATATGTTCTTTAGAAAAACCTTTGCCAGCTCCCGCTCAAATCGAAGCATAATTCGTTATATGTTTTTTTGTGGACATGGGTATTCAAAAAGCTTGGCTAGAGAATTGTAAAAGTTTACATTTTTACATTACGATGGATATGTTTGAATTACTATTATCATCTTTTTTAAAATTCATAACATTCACAGTATACAAGGATATGTTTGGAGACCACTTATGAACAATATAATTAAATTCAGTTCAAACTTAAAATTCATGAACAATATAGTTAAATTGAATTTATGATGTGGTAAAAATAATAAAAATTTAGAAGGAAAATAAAGTAGATGTTTTCTTTTTTAAGAGAATACAGTACATATTGTGCTTTATCATAAAGAGAATACACATTGTTATTTGTTACGGTGCTTTTCTGATTTCAGTAATAAATGTCTCCGAGGCTTGTGAGGAACAAATAATAATATCTCGGAGGGCTATCAATATTGTTAGAAAACTATATACAGCCCATTTAGTAAGTCAGCTTTAGGCCCATTAGCTGGCGAGAACTAAGCCTAAGTAATTATAAATTAGTCCTACGCGCAGCCCAAGCGCGTTTGACTAACGCCATTGTAGTTTTCAACTAATTCCCTAATTTTTAGGCACCAGAGCGCGTGGGACATATCGAGTTTCACGGTTTGTCATTTCATGATATAAATACTAGCATATGTTTTATTTTATGTTGTCATTGCATGCTTTAAATAATGCGACGAGCAGAGCCGTTGCATGAAATTAGAGGGCCACAAGGTAGAGAAAAAAAAGGACCGGTTTCTATAAAATTGTAATTGAAAAGTAATTTAACCAAGCAAAAGATGTCTTAAACAATATTGTTTTAAAACAGGTTTCAAACTCGGGGCCAAAAAAACAAAAGAGGGTTTTAACTTACCACTAAGCTGAGAAAAATCTTCTGTAATTGAGGACCGAAAAAAGTTTTAACTACTCTGAGGGGCCGCAGCCACAGCTTGGACTGTTTGTGCCACGCTACGGCCCTGGCGACGAGGTATGAAGAAGATGATAGAATGTAAAAGACGTCTGTGCATAGAGTAATAATTAACTCTCTAACTTCATTACTAATAACATAATGTCTTAGCTCAGTTGGTAGCTTGTAGTTGATTTATCAAAGAGGTTGAGAGTTATTTACATATCAGACAAGACAAAACGAAGCAACCAAAATCTTTAGCATTGACATACTTTCATACCCCTGAACACACATACACATATATATACACGTACATACACCTACATATATTTGTATGTGTGTCGTAATAATGAATAAATGAATCAATCTCGCGAACAAAGGAGCATCATTACACATCTTCTAATGATGTAAATCCTCCCCTTTTGTTCTTTGAGATATTTCCCAAGTCTTCTACTTTGTGATTTCTTCTCCTTTCTCTTCTTCAAGTTCATGATGCTTTCCATATCCGTTTGCGTCCTTAGGAGAACGGTTGATATAGCAATGATTTAATCGCACTAAAAAGATGGTGAGACTTTATACTACGAATCCTTTGAAAAACTTGTTATAGATTCTTTCCAAGCAGGATCTTCTATAATATTTAGATAAAGATAGAGAGTGTGATTTTGTGAAGAGAGAGGAGAGCTTTGGAAGATGAGTGATTTGATGGGGAAGATACTTGTTCGAATGAGTTTTTATAGGGAGAAGTGATTGTCTGCCTTGTACATCCAGAGTACATCTTAATAAATAATAATTTACTTATATTTAATGGATCAAATGATCAACCATGTAAACGATAAAAATAATAATGTTCGAGAAAATTATTATCATTTTTATGGTTGAATCACGTCACCAAACTTTACATAACAATGTGAAAATCTACCAACCAAGAAACATTTGTCGGCCATTTGGTTACATGACATACTTGATATTTTTTTATGCAGTACAATAATAACTGACAAAAAGTAATAACTTTAATTAATAAGAATAGTATCATAGGAATTGTTAAAAATGGAAAATAAAAAAGAGGAGTATATGGAATTTACATAAGATAAAACATATCTTTAGTCTCCTTATAATTTGTTTTGTTTTCCAAAATATTGACTAGTCTAGTATAACTAGAACCATTTAATTTTGCTTCAAATGAATTGAAAAGATCCCATAAAATAGGGATGCTTTGAGTCATTTTTACTCGCAAATAATAGTACGACCATTTTTATAAATTAATTTAGTTAATTTATTTAGATAAAATAGTTGGCAAAAACGTAATAAATTAACTTGTAATAAACGTTGGTGTGTATATATATATATATAATTATGATAAAAATTAAAAAGCAGAGTGTATGTTTTCAGTGGCTAGCTTCTCAAAGTAACGATATGAGATCTATCGTTTCATATGAATATGATAGTGGTCGAAATGCATTAATGCACAAGTGGTATTGATTTCCTCACCGTTAGGCGTTAGCACGGATATACTATATATTGAACTACTTACCTTTGGATTTTGTAACGGGTATCTAACTTTACAAATTATTAAAATAATATACGTATTATTGAACTTCGTAAAGCTTCAAATCAAAGCAACAGAAAAAAAAAAAAAAAACCCGTCATAAATCTCAATTGCCAAAATTTTATAGTGCTAAAAGCTGCCAAAGATTATGTATATGTGCCTTCAACAAACCCAAGATAAATAATGGATCAAGATTAAGTTTTTAATTACTTGACAGTTGTGATTGTGAGCTTAGACAAAAATTTAATTGATTATGGCCAAAAGATAATCCCACATGTCTTTTCTAGTGTTCCACCCCCCAAATCAGCCATGACTTGAACCTGCCCCTTGCTTCACACAGTTTTCACTTAACCATTCATATGTATATAACTCAACCTCTCCATTTTTTATAATAATTTAAATAAAATTTACTTATATACTGTTAAAATATCAAAGCAGACAGTATTTTATTAGCGCCTCTTTCTTAGAAATTGTTTTGTGTCCCCTTCTATTTATATCCCGATTTCCCTTATGCCATGTTTTAAAAACAGAACATTTTGAACTTGTAAACATTGTCATTTGGAAGTAAACAAAAAAATAAATTATATGTTCACACACACACACACAAAGAGACTTTATAGTACATGTCTTATCATAACCAATCCATTGGAATTTTGGCAAGGAAAATAAAAAACGACAATTTTCGTAAATTATGATCTCCATATGTATAACTATTTTGAAAATTATTTACACAGCTTTACACATAGGCCATAACACATATACTATCAACTTTATACACTCATCTTAAAAAGTAAGAATTTTTCCAATAAAAAGAAAAAGAAAAATTGATTCTTCGAAATAAAAGACACAAGTCTTGAAGTTATGTTGTCTTCACAGTTCTTGTTCCCTGCTTTCATCCAGTTATTTATAAATTAAAATTAGAAGTATGGGGAGCATACTGCACGTGAAATTCGCGTGGCTAAGGGTTTCTGTTTGGCATAACTTAGACAGCTTTCGTTATCTTGTCTCCTTACTAATACTCTACTTAGTTTCATTAAAAACTATTAATGATAATTTTTACCATAGTGATTATATATGGCTTAATTAACAATGAAATTAAACACAATGAAGAATCATTAACCCGTATCTTGGTCTTGGATGACTCAAAAGATATTGTCCGTAATTAAAAACTTGTCCGGTGCAACGCACCAAGAACCAGTTTCGACTTTATAATTTTGGTTAACTAATCATTTGAATTAATGTTTGATTGGTTTCTTGGAAATGAAGCATCCAATATCTTGGAACTAGTAATCTAATCAAGATCCTTACGCATACAAACATTAATGCGTAATATTGTTTATACGTTGACCCATATTTTTATCCTTACGTGTATTTCAATGTATTTTGAGCAATTATTTAACTAAAGTCTCGTAATAATTGAGGTATTTTATGGGAGTCAAAATATATAATTAAATCGTATTATTGATTAGTCCCAATCTTTTGACTTAACGGGCCTTCAAGTAAGCCTTATTGGGCCTAATAAGGCTTTGTGAGAACCAAAGTGATTTGTGATCAAAAGGGGTATTGAATTCGATCATAAAGTTGGGTTTTGTTGAATTTAAGCCATGGAGTATCGGTTAAAATCTTTGGCTCGACCAATTACTTTGCAATGTATTCGGTTTGGAGCTCGAAAATACTAATCTTTGGTGTCAAGGTTGTGACTGATGGCAGCAATTGTGGAGATGATGAAGCTGATTAGGTGTGGTGCGATTGAATGTGTTAGACCTGTTTGGTCGATTGGAATATTCTCGGGTTTGTTGATTTTAGGGGAAGATAATGGAGTTAGGGTTTTAAATCTAAGGGAGATTGTGAAAAAGAACAAGTATGGTGGGAGATTACAAGTATTGCGTGTCTCTGGTCGTCATCCTCTCGGATCAAACTTTGCTTGTCATATGCAGCAGTTGCCTCGCTTTATGGACCTTGTTCCTGAAATCTCTGCTGGTAAAAATATACTCTCTGAGTGTGTTTGGTTTTAAAGGATATTGTTTTTGTTTTTTGATCGAAATTTCCCTCTTTTAACACAATTGTGTGGTCTCTGGTCACTGCAGGAACGAAAAGCTTTTGGATTTCTGATGGGGATTATTCCATGCATAGAGTGACAATTTCTGATGAAGAAACTACCATCTTAGAGATAGATGAAGGTACTATGACAAGAGAGGAAAGACCTACACAAAGCTTGGATTTTGGTGCAGTTTTCTCTCCAGAAAAGATTCATGATCTTGTTCCTCTTGGCGGAAACGGTGTTCTGATTCTCGGGTTAAGTAAGTTGTTATTTCCATTCCAGTAGAAACATCCTTGGCAGAAAACATAATCACTAAACTTAAAATGTTTGTTTACTCTTTCTTTTGGTAGGAAGCTTGTACGCTTATGCAATATCCTGAAAGCAGCTAAGACATGATTTGGTTTCTTACAAGCGGTAAGATCTAGTTGATACCAGATTTGATGATTGAAGCAAATTCTAAATCGGTTAAGCAGGTTTGTTAGTTGTCCGGTAGTTATATCAAATTTGAGTTTAGTTAGAGGTTGTAATTAGTATCAATATTCGTTGTTTTACAGTTGGATGGTCGTTTCATGGTTCCAGACAATGATGAAGTTTCTTGAGCTGACATTGATGATGTTCACAATCGAACTCTTGAAGCTGTGGATTTGGGGGAGGATTGGTTTTCGATACTGAATCTTAAGATCGAACCGGGTTTAGATTCATTATAATGGGGAACCACATAGTAGAGAGCTAATGATTACAGTGGCCCAAAGAGTGCATGCAAATGTAGGCATCACTTGTGATAGTGTAATATTGGATATTTTTATTCATTTATGGCTAAAGCTATCTCTTCTCTCTTTTTTTTTGTTTCCTCTAAATCCTTTTAACCCTTTGAGTGTTCTCTTAAAAATGCAAATTTGACCCCAAGGAATGATCTAGTGTCTGTACAAAATTAGAGAGGAAACAGTCTGTAATCAGTACCTTGCCTTGGACCAAAACAGGTGTTCATTACATTATTTATTTATACATTGAAAACGAATGAAAAGAACGAATTGGAAGGTTAACTTACGACCAGAGTATTAAACCAAGAAGAGTGAAAATATCGAGCATAATAGAGATGATGAATGTGACATGACAGTCGTGATGATGATTATAACACGCACGTGGTTCCTTATATCTTCAACCCAAAGCTACTCTCTCTTTAGTTTTTTGTTTCTTTTTTTTCATTCTTCCAAGATATGTGAATCCTTCACCATGTGGATTCTAGCGAGTTGGTCCATCACAGTTCAAATGTTATCCTAGTCTTCGTAGGCCGACTTCAACAACTTAAAGAGCGACGACTGCATTTCATTGTAACATTATATAAATTAGTTTATGCATCTTAAATATAGTGACAGCCTGTTAGAATAAAACGTATTTCTCTATCAATCAATATCATAGCTTGAAAAGTTGTTAATATGTAATTCACTTATATTTGATTCTTTTAGTCGCTAGAGCATAAAATTGACGTGTAAACAGATTTTTAGATAAAGTTAGGTTTCAGCCAAAGAAGAAGTTGTTACAAAAAAGCTTAGACATCTGATATCAATGAAAGATTTTAGTTTTCATATTAGTATTCTTTTGCAGTGAATGTCAAATATTTCATATTTAATGTGGATATTGTAGGATAGCAAAATCTTGGATTGAAAAATCACGAACAAAATCCGATTAAGGAAAGATGAATACGCGGAGGCGAGATATGATCTCTTTCCCTAATTCAATAAATCTCCCGCAGTGTGGCGGTTTGATGAGATTTTTAAATCTCAAAATACAACTGTATTGAGACTATAATCGTGACACTCAATTACAGAATATGCGAAGTAGATCTACGATATACTCTCGAAATTTACTTTTAAGAAAAAAGAAGAAGGAGATTGCTGAAAGCTCTTTGATTTTCGTTATTGGATGATTTTAGAGAGAGAGGCGAGCCCACATTCCCCAAACCCAAGCCTAAGCCCGGTACAGCGGTGACACACGCACGTGTGTGTAATTTTGCATAATAGGCATTCATCTCTCATTCTATAGAGTGTCTTCCCAAAATTAGTGAATTATAGTGTAAGTGTAACACTATATATACTAGTGGGAAACTTTTCTCCGTCCAATGTAAGACATTTTGCTCATTTTGATATTTTAGTCAAAATTATAAGATTTTATAAATCTTCAAACCTACTCACTTTGGACCTTCATTTCTCATTTAAATTGACTTCGATTTTGTAAAATAAATACACTATCTTATATTGCTCATTACAAAAATTTTAAAGATCCCAAGATCCGGTTATTCCGGTGATGGACTTCGCCAAAAAAATCGCCGGAAATTTGACCAAATACATTTATTCAAAATTAAGTTCCAACAGATATTATGATATGTACGGGTTGTGACATGCTTTATCAATGAGAGTATATATAAACATCAACTTCACCTATCCACCCTGCATAAATGAATAGACCCTGCCATAACTTTCAAATTCATCAGTAGCTCATATTTAGTATTTAGTCGAGAATATAGATATGTTTGATTAAATTAAAAGCAGCAATAACATATTCCATGATTTGATGTTAAAGATATATATTCATTTTCTTGTTAAAATACTAAGTTTTCTAAATTTTCGCACAAAGTAAATTATTAATTTTCTTATTTCCAAATACTTTTTTTTTTAGTCAATTTGATATTTCAAATGAGAAATAGCCAAACATGTTAAATCAATCAATCTTGTCAAGCTAATCAATTCCATTAATTTTACTGTCACTATACAAATTAAAACATGAAAAAGAAACCAGAACTAAAAGATCAGAAACTATCGAGAAAAAAATGGAACATGTCAAGTGAATTGTTTCCTATATATGGATAACACCCAAAAACCAAAAGGCCAAAAAATAAAAACGTATTGTGAATGTCAGTCAGCCCAATTAGAATTCAACAAATATTATCTTACAAACTTTTGATAAAGAAAAAAAGTATTTTAAAATACCCAATATGATGAAACAAAATTATGGATGAGAAAGTACTAAAAAAAAGTCATTATTTTAAGTAATAAAAAACTCAACAATCCCTTTTAAATTCAAAGGTACATTTCCTCAGTCCTGCTCTCCATCCTCCTTAGCTTACCTTGGCTCTTTCATAACAAACATTCATTTCCAATGGCTTTGCGTGGTGAAGAGCTTGAGCTTGAGCTTAACCTAAGAGAATGGGCTCGAAAAGGTCATTTAACTCGCGAACATGAAAGTTCTAGAAGGTTCTCAGCCTCCTGTATACGAAGCTTCCGAGAAGATTACAAGTCCTCTATAACTAACTTCACCATCTCTAGTACTGCCTCTTCTCCTGGCCATTCCCTCAAAGGTAATAAAAATATAGAACCTCTTTTAATACTAATTAATTGTTTATTAGAAAAATGTTTTCAAATTTTGATTTTTTGTGACAGATGAGATTGACCCGTCAAATTATTCATTCACTAGTGCACTCAAGGGTAAGTTTCTTCTCCAAAAAAGGGTCTTTCGAATATTAGTTTGTTTATATTCATAGGCAATATACAGAACATGCTCTGTTATGAACAAAACACATAGAAGAAGTATAATAACTTTTCTGTTTGTTTTCTTACAGCATTGCAAGCAAAAACAGAGTACAAGAAGAATTGGGATTGGTTAAAACCAGAAGAAGTTGAGTTAAACTCGAAATGGAACGAAGCAGAGAAGTATATTTGCAATCCTTTGTCTGGTGAAGTTCCTATGGAATGTTTGTCTGCTAGAACCCTAAATTCAAGATCTTTCAGAAACTTATCCATCATGCATGCTCCACTCATGATTTTACCTTATAATCATAATCTCACCAATCCAAGAATGATTCATCCTAATATTAGAATCATTCATGAGGATCCTCTTTCTTCTGATCCTGTTCTTATTCAAGGTAATAATCTCGTAAAGGTGGTTTTGCGTTTTGGGTTAATTATAACAAAATAGAGTTTTGGGGTGTTTTTTGAGCAGAAAAGAAAGTTGTGGGGTTCAAACGAGATGTGGGTGTGCAGAGTGCACCGGTAGATGTTAGTCCAGCGAAGACGCCGCCGATCATGGAGAGATCAACGAAAAGACACGTGGAGACTGATGATTCGCTGGTCGAGTATGCACTAATGTTGAAAGCTCAACAAGAGGTACATATATACCATTTTTGCTTAATTATACTATTAAAAAATGGGTAAACAATCAAATGTACCTACTGAATAATTATATAACTCGTGGTGGAATCAACGGTAACTAAAAAACTAGTACAGTGTATATATATTATTATTTAAATTTGTCTTATATATATTGTATTTGTATATAAATATAAAGTAAAAATTTTGTCTTATAAAAAAAATGTTTAATTATCATTTTAAATACAAATTATTAACTGTATCAGAGTACTAGGTACATAATTATATTTAATTAGCCAGATATTTTTTTTTTATGTTTAGCATGCTTGAATTAAATTTTGAAAGGACATTACTCATGGGCCTATGAGAACAATATTGATTTCTAACGATGGTTATTATTTTTTTGGTACGATTTTGCATTGGCCCATTCAAAATAATTGATTAAAATCATGTAAAGGTATGTACATAATAATTGCATCAATTTTTGAATTCGTTTGTGCAATTAGATTCTTTCACATAATAAGAGAAAACACCAATACACATATGTACAGCGTATAAAGTCTTTTTTCCAGCATATAAGAGCGACAATGATAAGACGCCACATTTTGTTTGTTTATATGTATAAAATTGTATCCTTGTTAAGAAATTTAGTTCTTTTTTTTTGTTTTGTTTAAAGATTTAGCAGCATCTTCCAAGGATATTTTTACTGGTTGAAACCATTCAGCCAATAATGTTTGTTAAATTATATAAATTTACTAGTGATTGATTATCCACCTAATTTGGTGCTTATTATGTTGAGGGGTGTTTTTGGGTTTTGAAGGATGTGAAGTTAGAAGGTAAGGAGCTAAATATGATAAGAAAAGAAAGTGAAGAAGAAAAGAAAAAGAAAAGAAGAAGTGGGTGTTTTTCATGGATGAGGAAAATGCCAAGACAACCAAGAAAATCCAAATGCATCTTTCATATTTGTCTTCCTCATCTTATTAATACTTGTTGAGCTTCAAACCAATAATATATAGTAACAAAAAAGAAAGAAAGAGATGAATGGTTACACAATAATGGAGCAATTGTTTGCAAGATCTCATATGCTAGATTCTCTCTTTTTTCTTTTGTTGTATTTGAAGTATGTAACCTCATACAATATATGGATGTCCTGATCAAAATTTTGTATCTTTGAATGTTTTTGAGCCTCATTCAAACTAAATACTTGAGGTAAACAACCAAGCCAAAAAAAGATTTCAAGTGCGGATCTTATAGAGTTATAGTTAAACAAAATAATACAAAAGAAAGTTTTATTGAATTTATTTTTGTATTGGCACATGACGCATTTTTTATTGATTTAAAAGACTAAAAAGACAAATTCTTGATCAAGGTTTTCAACAAACTAAGGAATCTACCAAGATCTCTCCTCACCAAAAAATTTTGTGAAATCAAAATTATCTAAAAGGTTTTTTATAGGGAAAAAGTAATTTGAAATAAGCATATTTTCTCCCCCTTTCTTTTCATACATACATACTCTCCTTTTGCGTTACCTTAGTATGAATCATCTTACTTTCATCTCTTCATAAGTTGTGCAGTAAGGGGTGAGATTGAGGATCAAATCTCATCAGACTTCCATTCTACAATGGCAAGAGTGTGGCGGCCACCGCAAGCAATCGATTTAGCTGACCATTTTCCTTCCCCTTCTTCGTCGGCATGATTAAAGCTTCCTTCAGGTGGAGAAATCATTATAGGCAACTCCATGGGCTGTCCTGTTGTTACTTTCCTTCCATAACCAAGTCTACCATGATCTCCTCTACCAAACTGATCACAGACAGAAACATAATCAGAGGATGAATGTTTTTATAATGTTTTAAGCTAAACTCGAGAGCGATTTTTTTGGTTTCAAGGGACTAACCGAAAAGATTCTGCCATCTCTTGTTAGTGCAACTGAATGTGTTCCGCCACAAGAAACCTATTTTATTTTGGAAAGAAGAGATCTCAAGATTATTAAAGTTAAATGCTTTACCTGAACGATATACTCTTCATGAAACAAGAGAGATCTCAAGATCATTAAAGTTTAACGCTTTACTACCTGAATTATATCTTCTTCAGCTAGAAGATTAACTTTCTGTGGAACCATTTTGCTGCTCTTGTCATTGTCACCGAACCCGAGTCTTCCATGTTCTCCTCTTCCCCAACCATAGACCTAAAAATTGGAAGACCAAACACATAATATAATAACAGATAAAGGATCAAGCACACAGCGAGAATGAGAATGAGAAGGAAAGAAGAGATATTTTTGAGAGTAGATGAGTTCGAAATCTAATACCTCTCCTTTATCGGTTATAGCCGTTGAATGCCATCCACCTGCAGCAATATCAACCTACATATGCGTTTAACAACAGAGAAATTGGTAAAGCTTATGCCATTAAAAGGAATCAAGAAAAGGAAAACAAGACGAACCAAAGTGAGATCATCGAGGCCTTGGACTGGAACAGGATGAGATCTTGGCTGGGTATCACTGGTCCCAAGTTGTCCGTATTCGTTATTACCCCATGCCAATAATCTCCCATCTTCTTCAAGAGCCAGATTATGAAAAGCTCCAACAGCGATAAGACGGACATTTTCAAGACCTTGAACTCTTACAGGAACAAATATTTGTTTTCTGCAATTTAGAGACAACATTTTAGTAATAGCCTAAGAATGCACAAAATGTATACTATTGGTTTGTGTGAGTTTGATTGTTCTCCATACATGTCACCCGGAGGCCACGGTTGACCCCAAGTCCACACATGACCTTCGCGTGTCAGAACCACTGAGTGAGTACCACCTGCAGCTACCTGTTAAGAAGATTAGTCCTCAAAAGGATTAGCAATGGCATAGATCCAAACATTGAGAGTAGAAGAGAAAGTGGATGGGGACACAAAAGATTTGATATTGAGGCAATGCAGAGAGATTTAGAAACAGAACAGAAAGAGAGTTTTCTTACCTGTCGGACTGTAAGTTTTGGGGCACAACGCTTAGGGATGACAATATCTCTTCGGACGGGCCTACCCATCTCGTCTTTTAAAGGCTCTTCACCACATTGTCCATATTCATTCCCACCTGAGTGCATTCCATAATCAATTTCAATATGATTCAACAAGCAAAACAGATTGAGAATGAAACAATTACACAGGCATTACCCCACGCATATGCTCGGCCTTGATCATCAACAGCTAAACAATGCCAACCACCAATTGCTGCCTATTGTCCATTACAAAACAACACATTCAAAAGGTTAAACCAGTAGTCCCATATGATAATATAAACGAAAACCACAATCGATTCGTAGAAAGAAAGATCAAACCTGAGTGATTTTGACATTGGCAAGAGCCTTAACTCGACTAGGGATGTTTTCTATTTTAGTTTCTGGTGGGTGTCCTAATGTTCCTCTTTGATTCCAACCCCATGTAAACATCTGAGATCAGTACAAAGAACCCGAAACATTACTTAGTGAAGTAGAGAGCTTCTAAAATCTTAACTTTGTGAATTTAAACCTTTAATTTAGTCATCAAACTACTGAAATAAGGACCAGAACCAGACCAATTCCATGATAACACACCCAAAGCCTGGTCAAGAAAAAGCTTAGAGACTTTTCCCACAAGAGAAGAAGATACAGAGTTTCAGTGATTATGATTGATAAGACAAACCATGTGTCTTGGTTCCTTAAAAAAATCGTACAAGAACTTCAAAACCAAACCATGTTTTATACCTATAACAGATAGAAATTATCTCCCAAAATGCATAGAGACCAATTAAAACAAGACAACTTTCATTTTCATAACCCAAATGTATGGTATTGGGATAGTACCGTGCCATCATCGCAAATGGCGAGAGAGTTACGGCTACCAGAGACGACAGAGCGAACAGAGTAAGGCTCGAGAGCTTCAACGACGCAAGCCCATTCCTTTTCTTCATTGGTACCAATTCCTAGTTGCCCATCTTCTCCAGAGCCCCTGAAAAGCATAAAAACAGATGGTAAGAGACAAGTAAAGAGAAGAGTAAGTGAAAAAAATCGAAACTTTGGCTAGCTAGAGAGAAGTGAAGAGAAGAGTAATAGACCAGGCAATTATTGAAGTAGCAGAAACCATTTGAGAGATAGTAAGAGAGAGAGAAGGTGGATGATGAATGCACAGACACAAGCGGAAAAGCAAAGCAGTGGGATTCGAGAGAGGATGGTAATAATAGCGATGTGTTTATATGTTAAGTTATGTGTTTAATTATTTATTTAATATTTATAATTACTTAAGACGCTCACACATTGATTTCTATATATATTCGTATTTCTATAAATATACCTCAAAATAATTACTGATTTTACTTATGTGTTTCCGGGTTTATTTTAAAGTTTATAACCGATTAAAATAAATTGACGAGAAAAAAAAAGAAGATAATTGACGACATTAGTATTTCAAATTCTATTACAGTTAGTTGATTTTTTTTTTACAAATACACATATGGAAAACATGAATAAAAAAGGAACAACGTAAAAAGAAAAAATTAAATGTACGGAAAGAGACCTGTGACTCTGATGTTATGTCTCTGCGTGAACAAAAATTTAAAAGGTTTTTTTTTTTGCCGGTGTTTGATTTTTGCACTCAAGATTCTTTGACGATGGGTTAAAAAATCTTATGCGATAAGAACAAAATCATAATACCCTAACAAGAAATAATTAAATATTCATACACCAATGCGCTAAATGATAATCTTAGACGAGTTGATTGAATCTAAAGTTTGTTTCTTTCATTTCCTAAATTACTAACAACCAACGAAGCAAGAACCAATGACTCAACAGCTTTAAAAACCCAATAAAAAAAAAGAGAACAGAGTTTTTAAGTTTTCAAGGAGAAAATCAAATCATGATCTTCTCGCTGCTTCAACAAGCCCCATATCATATGGTTTTTAGGAAACTACAGCCAAATCCGTACCATACATACTTTAGAAATGTCACACACTCGTTCACTGCGCTGTCTCAGTTGGTTTCCCCTCTTCCGCTTCATGTTTTGAGGCCTCCTTGATCTCATCACCACCCGCCTCATCCTGGAAAGAGTAACACATCAGTTTTTAACCCAAATTTTCTTAGTTAAGAAGCTTAAATTACGTAGATATGAGTTAAAAAGGAACAGAGTTGGGGAGGGAGACAAAAGTGTACATTGATGTCAGAAGTCCAGAGGGTCAGATTGTCACGGAGAAGTTGCATAATCAGTGTGCTGTCTTTGTATGATTCTTCTCCTAATGTGTCCAGCTCAGAAATGGCCTCATCAAAAGCCTGTTAAAACAATCCAAGGAATATCATTAATCAGTTTGGTGAGAGAACAAATGTTAACAAAGTCTGAAAAGCATAATAGTATCCCGTAGGTCAAAACACAAACCTGTTTGGCGAGACTGCAAGCACGATCAGGTGAGTTAAGAATCTCATAGTAGAAGACAGAGAAGTTAAGAGCAAGTCCCAATCTAATCGGATGAGTAGGAGCTAAATCAGCAAGTGCAATGTCCTACATTAGAAGAAAAACACACATAAGCATTCATCAATATTAGACCCATTACTAGTCTCAAGCAGAAAACTTAGATGTTCAAACTTAAAGAGTTTACCTGAGCTGACTTGTAAGCCACGAGAGTGCTCTCTGCAGCTTCCTTCCTCTCAGCTCCAGTCTTAAACTCAGCAAGGTACCTGTGGTAATCACCTTTCATCTTGAGGTAAAAGACCTTGGACTCAGCCAAAGATGCAGTGGGAACAAGATGAGAATCCAGAAGGTTCAATATTCCATCACAGATTTTGCTGAGTTCGGTTTCGATCTTTCCTCTGTAGTCCTTGATAATGGAAACATGATCTTCGTTTCCTCTGCTTTCTTCCTTCTGTTCAATGGAAGATATGATCCTCCAGGAAGCTCTCCTAGCACCAATCACGTTCTTGTAAGCAACAGACAAGAGGTTTCTCTCTTCCACAGTAAGCTCATCAGTGTCTACAGTCTTTGCAACTTTCTCCATGAACTCAACCATTTCCTCATAACGTTCAGCTTGTTCGGCTAACTTGGCTAAGTACACATTCTCTTCCCGAGAAGATGACATCTTCTGTTATCACACTCTTCTAGATCCTGTTTTCAAAAATCATGAAAATCACTATAGCTTGGGTATATCAACATTATTACCAGGAAACAAAATACACAACGGTTTCGTGTTTTCCCACCATTTTCTCGTATAGATCAATCCTTGATATAATCAAAATCAAGATAAAACCTAAAATCGATCGAAACCATTCATGACTAATGCCAGATCTCGAAATAACAACGAACACACACAAGAAAACCAAGTTCGAAGTTCAGAAAACGAAACGAAATGATCACCGAGCAACAGAGAAATGATTCGTCGAAGTATGAGCAAAGCGAGAGCAGATCCGTAGCTTACCGAGGGGGAATTTTGGAATTAGGGATTTGTCGAAATCGAAGCTTGTGACGCAAAATGAGGGAAAGTGAGAAATTAGGGGGAAAAAGAAAAGGAAGATATGGGCTTTGATTTTCGGAGAAAGTAAAGGGAAAAATAAGGTCCAATAATATATCGACAAGTGTCTAACGGTGTTGACCCGTCAAAGACTTTAATATCGTGAAAAATGAATCATTTACATGGGCCCTGATTCCGTTTCTAGGATAAAATCATTAAAAGTATGCCGTGCATTGTTGGTAATTTGACTTTATTGTGCTACAAATAAATCTACTTACATTTTCATGAAACTTTCGAATCTTTCCTAAATGGGTAAATCACAAACTTTTTTTATTAGGTAAACAAAAAAAACTTCCAAAATACTTTAATATTTCTAAACGTAAGCTGTTTAATGGCTTTTGACCTTTTAGACATCCCCTAAAATACTTCCTTCTACCAAAATGTTATGTCTTATAATCACGTTTTTTCATATTCATAGTTTTCTGTCTTAATCACGTTTTCTTCAATACTGTATTTTTATTTCTGAATTACTAACTTTTTAAGTTAGGGTATGTAAGATTAAACTGTTGTGGTTGAGGTGTTTCTCTATCGTCTGTTCTTTCCAATATTCGCTCAAATATTCAACCATAAATATGACAAGTATAGTTTTATGAAAACATACCGAAATAAATAAATAACTAGTCTTTTTCTTTCTTTTTTCTCACTAGAGACCACAATCAAAACATTCATCATGTTTTTTTTCATACAACAACAAAGGATAATAAGTAAAAAAGAAATGCTCAAAGAAATAATATTCCATATGCTAGTCTTCAAAACTTGAAAGATGGAAATAAACCAAAAGCAAAAAAAATGAACAAAGAAAAAAAAAGTTTTTTTTTAAGTAGGCTTACTCATATTTCTTCCTGCACTAATCACCTTGTCCACTAATAGCAACTGCGAAGCAATCACCGGCCTACAACACATTACCAAACAACCGTTTTAACTGATTGAACTCAATCATAACTGAACTAGGCCTAGATTATTCAAACGCCAATTTTAGCATTTCGCTACATACCCTGAATTGATAAGTTAGCGTTTCACTGAGTAGTTGTCGAAAATACCGGTCAGCAACGGGTCGATGGGTTCTCCGTCCTGTAGGTTTAGTCCCACGACGTTTCCTTTGTCATGCTCACTCTGTATAAACGTAAACAGTAGATAAACCGAAAAAACCTGTTAATTTGTTATTTTGGAGAATTATCAATTGCGGAAGAAGAGAAAAAATCAAAGTATAATACCGTTAGGGCAATGATAACATCTTGAGTGTCAAGCCCAGCATTTTCAGCGAGCGTCTTAGGCACCACGAGAAGGGCGTTAGCAAAAGCTTCAACACCGAGTTGAGCGCGCTGCAATTTCCCACAATTAACATTAGCAACCGGACAAGAAAATAAGAATTGATATTGGAGCCGAGGGATATTGCTTTATTTATACTTAAACCATCACGGACAGCGTCCTTAATTTGAGCAACAGTGTGGTCATTAGGCCCTATTCAAAAAAAAAAAAACAATTAAATCTGGATGATCAATGACCAGGCATAAAGAAACATGCAAAATTGACCTTCAAAGCTTTAGCTGCCAAGAGATAGAAGTTTGGGCCCTTGTACCTTTTATGAGGATAATACATGAATGAGGATTCTTCACTTGCTCGACAAATGTATACTTTTCCTCTCCAAGAACGTGCTCATATACAAGCCCAGCCCAACCAAGGCACTCAGGGGTCAAATCATCAACGGAATTCACAGCTTCTCCACCACATGCCAAAGCCAAACGTTCCATGTTCCTCCTCTTTGCTCTTCTAAGGGCGATTATCTGGAGACACATATAAACATATATAAGGGATACAGAAAGATAGTTGGATAGTAACAACTTGAAGACACAAGAAACCAAGTGGAAGACAAGAGACAAGCTTAGTGGAAGATCCAGGCATCTAAAAGCTTCTAGGTGAATACTCTTACTCTTAGCGGAAAACCTTTTCTCTATTTGGTTTCAATTCATTTTGCCTTTACTTTGGATTTCTCAAGCTTTGTCTAGATTTTTCCATACTTTTCTGGCAATCAGATGCCCAAAAAAAATACGAAGTTAATCATAGCTTACCCCTTCTCTAGCAAGAAGATCCAATGAGGGGGGATCAATACCCTTTTGATTTAAGATAACAAAGCTGTCATCATTACCAGCACAAACCTGCATGAGAAATAGAACATGTAAATATCTGAAAAATGCAGCATATGGCTTGGAGGTATTAGTTTCAAACCCACCTTTTTCTTCAGCTCAATACTTTTCTTAACTCTTTCATCAACAGAACGTCGCTCAGCAGTAACCATGGCTTCCCTCGGTTCCGCATTTGAGTAGAAAAATCCTGCATCAATTTCACTGAAATATACAAAGTCAGGCTACAAATCACTGATACACGGGATAGTTCCTCTAACTTCTAATCCTTCATATCTCTTCAACCAATCAAGTAGAGATTAGTATTACATACCTCTTTTCATACTCGAGTGACACATTGCAAGTCAGGATGTGGCAATTCTCCACTCGTCGCTTCATGTTGTCAGGGTGTCTTGAACCATGGTCAAGAACAAGCCCCTCAACCTAATAGAAGAGAAACAATCCATGTTATATCCGAAACGGGTGCATAATGATGAAATTTATGATTCAAGACCAGTAAAAGAGATTGAATCCCATACACAAGTCATTCTAAAAGAGTGAAAATCCTGAAAATTCCGACAGAACAAATTTACTGTAAAAAACAGGCATACCAATCGTGTGTCAACATCAAATTTATGGCGCATGTGCATTATCTCAACCATAAACAGATCAATAGGTTCCTCAGGCTTCCGAATGCAGAGAACCTGTTAAATGCAGGAAGTAGCTAATTAGAAGACAAATAGCTTGAAACCCAAAACTGATCCATAGATTAGTTCTTATATATGTGAAAAAAGCATGATGATATTCAATAAGAGATATCAGTAAACTTACCGAATTAACAACAATATCAGTCAGTTGATCAGCTAAGCCTTCATACAACTAAGTAAAAAAATATTGTTATTCGAGTATTTCATAAAAAATGTATTGTTTTAATCTCATTTTCTGAAACAAATACTGAAAAATAAGATTGAGAATGAAAATAACAGAATCTCTGGGAACATCTTTTCAAACAACAAGCAATATTGGTTTAAAATATGGGCGCCATTGTCAGTTGAGTTGGGCCCAATATCAAACGACTTTGTACAACGAAGCCAAGAGGGGAAGAATGCTAAGTTGTGTACTAGTTATCACTCCAAATTCCAAATGTCCAATGGTAGTGGAGAATTTATCTCTCTTTAAATCGACATTTGACACTCGCACAAAAGCTATTCTTTGACATCAATCATCATAAAAATGATTATTGAAAGTATTGTCCAATTATCCCACACTTGATTCGTTATAGTTGTTTGACTGAAAAGTATTTAAATTGAATTTGTAACCAAATCTTACTTGATCGTTTGATATTGCATTGATACTAGTAAGGATTACATTTGCAACATTTAACTAAAACATCTCGTCAATTTTTTCATATTTTTCATTTGGTTTTAAATATACAGTATTGATGGAAATTAAAAATAAAAATAAAAGCAGATATGTATTAAATTTCGATTTCAAAATTTTAATAGTTTTTAGCCTCTTTTTTTTTATAAAAAATTTCGATTAACCAAAGTATATTATCAATATATAATATTTTAACTTTATACATAATTTTATTAGTGTGATTGTATATTTTGTGATATTAAGATAACAAAGCAAAATCTTTGGATAAATTATCTATAACAAATTACCATGTCTTAAAAAGAGAATAATACCAAAATCTCTCCATGAATTATGATTAAGTAATCTTTGAATATTGTTTTTTGTCTTTCATTTGCCACATACTGTATATGTAAGAATCTTGATATTAAATAAATAAATGAACGAATCAAACAAGCAATATTACTAATTAACCTTGAACTAATATTGGTAAAAATAAAGACGGCCCAAGGGCCCAATAGAAAAGACGGATAAAAGAAGATCGAGGCCTGTTCGAACATCCTAATATTATGTATCTACTGTAATTTCCCTTTTAGAAGAGAAGAGACCAGAGACAACGAGCAAGAGCGAAACCCTAATCGCCGATCATGCCGAATCTGAGATCTGTCATTGCGCAGGTACATGGAAAATCTCTGATTGTTAGAAATTTTTGCGGTTGGGTCTCAATTTCTCTAATTTTATTGTTCGATTGGGTTTCACCGCAGGTACATGGAAAAGCAAGATCGATCGGATCTCACCGAAATTTTCTCTACATCTCCTCCTTTTCCTGGTAAGGTTATCTGATTCAAATAATCGCGGCAATTTCTCTAACTTTGTTGTTGGATTGGAGCTCACCGCATGAAATCTCTGGCAATTTTGCGATTTATGATTCTTCTTTCGAATGCAGAGGTAACAGTAGCCGGCATGAAGATACAACTTAAGAAAAGTTTTCCCAAATCGGTTTTGATGGGAGTTGGAGTTTTTGGTTGAAAACGTTCCCTTTTTCTTTAGAGATGGAAAAAAAGAAGAAGCAAATATGTGACTATCACTTGGTCTTTCTTTCAGAGATATACAGGTTGTATAAATACCAACCAACGCTGGAGAAACGTTTAGAAGAGGAAAAGCTGCTGTTAGAAGGTCGTCAGTGATTTCACCATTTCAGATGTGGAAGTCGGCGCGTGGTTTACTCAGAAAAAAAGTTTGTGTTCTTGTTTTTACTTGCTATGCTCTATAGCAACTTGTGCAACTTAAAAGGAAATAAGAGATTGTTGTTTTGTTTAACTCATCCATATGTTAATCCGTTTTCTTTTATGTCATTTGAGGTATTTGTTATAATATTATTGATTGGGTGCGTTGTTTTAAGCGCTTCAAAGGAGCTGAAGAGAGTGATGGACAAACGCAGCCCAAGGCTACTGTACCGTATGCAGGGTTAGAGTTTGTTATTAGCAAATGTGTTTTTTATTTTAAATTATAAAACAATTTAATTTCATGATATCATTTTACATTTAAGGAAAATAGTAAGTATTGTTTATCAATAGAAAAAAATCTTAAACATATATGGATATCTATAAACTTGTAGTTTTGTTTTTATTTTACATATAAACTTCTAATTTTATTTGAAGCCTTTTTTATTTATTAATTTTTCAATTAAATAAGATAAAGAGAACATTTGCTAATAACATAAACAGAAGCAAAACTAATACTTACTATTTTTATTTAAGCTGATGGTGCCTTGACTCGCTTCTTTAAGATTTTTATTGAGAAGTTAAGCAACCAATACCTAACCATAGATGGATGTGCTAGCTTTTTTGTGGGTCAGGTGAGTTTTTGGAAAGTGTTTGGGTGGGTATGGAAGTTGTTTGGGTGGGTATGGAAGTTGGTTGATAACGTAGCTTTGCTGGCAGGTTTGGCTACAGTCTTCGGGTATGTTGGGATATTTGCAAGATCTTTCAGCGTATTTGCAACTTGTAAAAGAAAAGGTGAAGATGTTTTGGAGCAAATCCCCCACAGAAAATGAAATTCTTACTGAAAAACAAGAACAAGATGTTCTAGGCGAGAGAGTGGCAAAGGTAGAATCTGAGGTGAGCAAAGTAAGCGATTATCTTAAGAGTCATTGGACTCTTATCAAGCATTTTTTAGGTTATTAGAGTAGAGTAGAGTAGTTGGCTTATCATATGTATCTTTGTTGTGAATCTTTTGAATTGATGTTGAAAATTTAAGCTAATCTATCGTAATTGTTAAGTATTATTATTACCTTTTAGTTTACCCAAATTTTTACCAAAATTAATAAGAAAAAACTATAATAGTATACTACCCAACTAATTTCATTTGTTTAAGCATAATAAGAAATTAAATTATAACTCATTTTTTTACCCAATAAGATCAATATAAATGATATTTTCATCGAAATATGAAGAGTTTCATCCTCTTGGTGTCATTGGAGTGATAGTTCAATGGAATTATCCGTTCAACAATATTTTCATGGGACTATAGCTCCAATGACATCAAGAAAGATTATCAATAACTTAAATATAAAATTATATTAAAACTCACCTGACCCACAAAAAAGCTAGCCAGTCTATCCATGGTTAGGTATTGGTTGCTTAACTTCTCAATAAAAATCTTAAAGAAGTGAGTCAAGGCACCATCAGCTTAAATAAAAATAGTAAGTATTGGTTTTGCTTCTGTTTATGTTATTAGCAAATGTGTTCTTTATTTTATTTAATTGAAAAATCAAAAAGGCTTCAAATAAAACTAGAAGTTTATATGTAAAATAAAAACAAAACTACAAGTTTATAGATATCCATATATGTTTAAGATTTTTTTCTATTGATAAACAATACTTATATGTTCTCGGATATTGCTCGGGTATGTGGAGGTTTTATATTCCTTATATATTGATTAGATCAGCTTATGATTTTTTTTTGTTTGTTATCCAGCTTGTTATTATTTTGGCGATATGGTAGCGAGTTATGAAGAGTTTCTGATAAAGGTAAACAAAACCAAGAAGCACTTGAATAAATTGCATTGCTATTATTTCATTGTCGTCATCTCTTCTCATTTTTTGTTTTCAGGATCTGAGGGAGAAACATACGAAATATGAAAAGTTTCGGTCTGATATAGGAAAATCTTAATTATCTTCAAGGTTTGTTTCTATTCAGACGGAATGACCTTTACTATATTATGTGTGTAAAACTTGTGGCGTATCTCTCATGTTGCCTCTGGCCTTTGTCTGAAAACTGAAAAAAATCCGATTCTGAGGTTGCTTTCTTTTCTATGGTTTTTTATCATATTTTATCAACTTACTGAAAATATGCAATTAAGCCATCATATTTTATCACCTTATTGTTTTATTCCCTTTAATGTTTTAAGTGGCTTGTTTGAATCGTTTGTTTTCGCTTCCAATTCTAAATCTTGACGCTACAATTATCACTTGATTGGTTTTTTTCATCTGATGTTGAGAGTTTAGTCTTGTAGTAATTTATCTCTAGCGATGTTTGGGATAGTGTGTATAAAGATGATAATTATTCTTGATTTCTTATATGAAAAAGAGTTTAAAGTCATTTAGTTACCAGAGGGTAAGCAGAGTCTCCTCTAGGATCTGGAACATTAACTACATCAATTAATAGAAAAAAATGGTTCTACACTCTTTTGATGGACTTAAAATCAGACAATTGCACTATCTTACATAATTGAACAGACGCATTTGCTCATCTTCGGATCTCCTTTATACTTCTTTTCTGTTTCAAAATAGTAAAGCAAAGTACATCTCTCTTGCAAGTCAAGACCAGATTTTGAAGCTTAAGTTAGTGGCTATGTTCTATTTAAATTTTTAGGAGCCTACAAAAAAAGGTCTTTCGAAGAATCTAGATGTTAGGTTTTACCTTTTTCAGTAACGGGAGGTTGGATGATAACGTGCATTGTGGTGACAGCGCCTACGAGATTAGAGACAGGGCTTTGATAATCGTTAACCTTCTTGTTGTTCTCCAATACTTTCCCTCCACTTATCAACTTCACCTCTTTCACTGTCCTCAGTCCATTCTCCTTATCTAAGAATCAAACGCAAACAAAACAAATGACAAATAGGATGATCAGTAACAAAAAGTTGAATACAAGTCTTCAAACATATGTATATATAAAACCTTATATGATCAGTGACAAAGAAAGACTATTGGTAGAGTCGTTTGACTTCTCAGCGAGTTTAATCCAAACCACATGCAAGTGAAAAAAATCAATCGAATTTTTTAAGACAACTGTTTGTCAACTATATATATACCTGGGATGGGGATTTCCTTTGACAACTTTTTGACCATACTTGCTCCATTTATAGCCGTGGTCGAGAAGATCAACTTCACTTCTTGTTTGTTGCAGATGATATGATTATGAAGATTTTATTTATCTAATAAGAACAACATTTTATAACATAATTTTCTACTCGTTAAAATTGTTAGTGATGGAAGTTAATTTTGATACGATTATTTCATTGGTTTATTTTCTACACTTTACAAAAAGCTTAAGTTATCTACAGTTCTTTGTATAGGGCTTCATAGTGACATACCTTGTGTCCATAGTGTTATTCTTAGTCGTTTGAAAGAATTATAATCTTATTATGAAAGTATTTTTCAGGTTTTACAAGATATAATTTTTTCAGATGAAATGTATGAATCTTATCAATTGTGAAAGTTGAAAGCACTAGTCCACTTTATATAATAGGATGGCTTATATTTGTGAGTAGGAATTGATCCATGCATTAATATCCATCCTTACCGGGCGGACCCTCCATTATATATGGACCAGGAACATGATTAGTAAGTAGGAACAACCCGAACATCCGAAATCTGGTCTCCAAGGAAAAGCATATTAAACAAAGATTCTATTTCCTTAGAGAAAGATCAAATAAAATTACAAAACAACAAGAAACTGTAAAATAGAAAAAAAAAAAGAAAGAAAAAACCTCAAAAGAAGTTTTATACAAACTGTGAATATGAAGACAAGATTTGGCGAGGGCCTCATTTACAGAGGAAACAAGGAAGAGAGAGACTTTCATTTCATATCTCTCGTTTCAGAATAACACCAATGATCCCTATCGGCGATTTCGGTTGGTAACGCTCATCCGTATCCACTTCCTCGATCTCCTGTAATAAGATAATTTAACCCATGAAACAATGTAAAACAAACCATAAAACTGAAAAGAGTGCGTTGGACTAAACCTGTACTACATCCTCTCCCTAGGACTCTTCCAAAAGCTCAAAATCCTTGTTGTTCCCTTTGTTTATTTGGTGTCGCCAACATGAATGCCTCATGTTTTGGGCTGATTATAGTAGGTTTTGATTTTAGCTGTATTAGGATATATAGAGTTTCTTTTTGCTCTCTCTATTATTTACTCATAATATACACATGTATATAAGTGGAATACTGTACACTTCATTAATTATCAATGAGAATACTTGTAACTTCTTCTTACTCTCATAGAGTTAATATGGTATCAGAGTTCTCTAACAAAATTTTCCGTGATCTTCATTTTTGAGCTTAGATCTTCATCTTCTTCTTCGATTAATCATCAATGATTTGTTCGATTCGTCAAATCTTCATCATCTTTCTTGTAAATTTGTTTCAATTTCTGATTCAAATCGTCGCATCAATTTCTTTAATGTGAGGAATAAACTAAAATTCATTGATGGTACTATTTCGAAACCTGATGATAATCATAGAGATTGGTTACACAATAGTGGAACAATTGTTTGCAAGATCATATGCTCTTTATCTCCTTTTTATTTTGTTGTATTTGAAGTATGTAACCTCATACAATATATGGATGTCTTGATCAAAGTCTTGTACCGTTGAATGTCTTTGAGCCTCATTCAAACTAAATACTCAAGGATCTTATATAGTTACTTATAGTTAAACAAGAAATTACAAAATAAAGTTTTATTGAATTTATTTTTCTATTGGCACATGACACATTTATTTATTGATTTAAAAGACTAAAAGGATAAATTCTTGTTTAAGGTTTTCAACAAACTAAGGAATCTACCAAGAACTCTCCTCACCAAAAATTTTGTAGAAGTTCCTTGAAATCAAAATTACTTTTATCTAAAAGGTTATTTATAGGGAAAAAAGTAATTTGAAATAAGCATATTTCCCACCTTTCTTTTCATACATACATACTCTCCTTTTGCCTTACCTTAGTATGAATCATCTTACTTTCATCTCTTCATAAGTTGTGCAATGGAGGGGTGAGATTGAGGATCAAATCTCCTCAGACTTCCATTCTACAATGGCAAGAGGGTGGCGGCCACCGCAAGCAATCGATTTAGCTGACCATTTTCCTTCTCCTTCTTCGTCGGCATGATTAAAGCTTCCTTCAGGTGGAGAAATCATTATAGGCAACTCCATGGGCTGTCCTGTTGTTACTTTCCTTCCATAACCAAGTCTACCATGATCTCCTCTACCAAACTGATCACAAACAGAAACATAATCAGAGGATGAATGTTTTTATAATGTTTTAAGCTAAACTCGAGAGCGATTTTTTTGGTTTCAAGGGACTAACCGAAAAGATTCTGCCATCTCTTGTTAGTGCAACTGAATGTGTTCCGCCACAAGAAACCTATTTTATTTTGGAAAGAAGAGATCTCAAGATTATTAAAGTTAAATGCTTTACCTGAACGATATACTCTTCATGAAACAAGAGAGATCTCAAGATCATTAAAGTTTAACGCTTTACTACCTGAATTATATCTTCTTCAGCTAGAAGATTAACTTTCTGTGGAACCATTTTGCTGCTCTTGTCATTGTCACCGAACCCGAGTCTTCCATGTTCTCCTCTTCCCTAACCATAGACCTAAAAATTGGAAGACCAAACACATAATATAATAACAGATAAAGGATCAAGCACACAGCGAGAATGAGAAGGAAAGAAGAGATATTTTTGAGAGTAGATAAGTTCTAAATCTAATACCTCTCCTTTATCGGTTATAGCCGTTGAATGCCATCCACCTGCAGCAATATCAACCTACATATGCGTTTAACAACAGAGAAATTGTTAAAGCTTATGCCATTTTTAGAAAAGGATCAAGAAAAGGAAAACAAGACGAACCAAAGTGAGATCATCGAGGCCTTGGACTGGAACAGGATGAGATCTTGGCTGGGTATCACTGGTCCCAAGTTGTCCGTATTCGTTATTACCCATGCCAATAATCTTCCATCTTCTTCAAGAGCCAGATTATGAAAAGCTCCAACAGCACCACCTGCAGCTACCTGTTAAGAAGATTAGAAGAGAAAGTGGATGGAGACACAACAGATTTCAAAATTGAGGCAATGCAGAGAGATTTAAAAAACAGAAAACACAAATAGAGTTTGCTTACCTGTCAGACTGTAAGTTTTGGGGCACAACGCTTAGGGATGACAATATCTCTTCGGACGGGCCTACCCATTTCGTCTTTTAAAGGCTCTTCACCAAATTGTCCATATTCATTCCCACCTGCGTGCATTCCATAATCAGTTTCAATATGTTTCAACAAGCAAAACAGATTGAGAATGAAACAATAACACAGGTATTACCCCACGCATATGCTTGGCCTTGATCATCAACAGCTAAACAATGCCAACCACCAATTGCTGCCTATCATCCATTACAAAACAACGCATTTAAAGGGTAAACCAGTAGTCCCATGAATGATAATATTAACGAAAACCATAATCGACTAGTAGAAAGAAAGATCAAACCTGAGTGATTTTGACATTTTCAAGGGCCTTAACTCGACCAGGGATGTTTTCTATTTTTGTTTCTGGTGGGTGTCCTAATGTTCCTCTTTGATTCCAACCCCATGTAAACATCTGAGATCAGTACAAAGAACCCGAAACATTACTTAGTGAAGTAGAGAGCTTCTAAAATGTTAACAAAGTCTGAAAAGCATAATAGTATCCCGTAGGTCAAAGCACAAACCTGTTTGGAGAGACTCCAAGCACGATCAAGTGAGTTAAGAATCTCATAGTAGAAGACAGAGAAGTTAAGAGCAAGTCCCAATCTAATCGGATGAGTAGGAGCTAAATCAGCTAGTGCAATATCCTACATTAGAAGAAAAACACATATAAGCATTCATCAATATTAGACCCATTACTAGTCTCAAGCAGCAAACTTAGATGTTCAAACTTAAAAGAGTTTACCTGAGCTGACTTATAAGCCACGAGAGTGCTCTCTGCAGCTTCCTTCCTCTCAGCTCCAGTCTAAATCACAAACGTTTATTGGGTAAACAAATAAACTTCCAAAATACTTTCTTCAAACGTAAGCTGTTTAATAGCTTTTGACTTTTTAAGCATCCCCTAAAATACTTTTTTTTTTACCATAATTTTCTGTCTTAATCACGTTTCTCCAACATTTTTTAATTCTGAGTTATTAACTTCTCAAGTTACGGTACGTAAGACTAAACTGTTGTGATTGAGGTGTTTCTCTGTTGTCTATTCTTTCCAATATTCGCTCAAATTTAGTTTCGATTCAAATATTCACCCTAAATATAACAAGTATATCATTAGTGAAATAAAATAACTAGAGTCTAGAGATCACTCTTTTTCTTTCTTTTTTTCCACAAGAGACCACAATCAAAACATCCATCATGTTTTTTTTTCATACAACAACAAAGGATATCATGTAAAAAAGAAATGCTCAAAGAAACAATATTCATATGTCTTCAAAACTTGAAAGATGGAAATAAAACAAAAGCAAAAAAAATGAACAAAAAAGTCTTTTTTAAGTAGGCTTCCTCATATTTCTTCCTGCGCGAATCACCTCGTCCACTAATAGCAACTGCGATGCAATCACCGGCCTACAACACATTACCAAACAACCATTTTAACTGATTGAACTCAACCATAACTGAACTAGGCCTAGATTATTTCAAACGCCAATTTTAGCATTTGGTTTTGTACATACCCTGAATTGATAAGTTGGCGTTTCACTGAGTAGTTGTCGAAAATACCGGTCAGTAACGGGTCAATGGGCTCTCCGTCCTGTAGGTTTAGTCCCACGATGTTTCCTTTGTCATGCTCACTCTGTATAAACGTATTCGGTAGATAAACCAAAGACCTGTTAATTTGTTCTTTTGGAGGATTATCAATAGCGGAAGAAGAGAAAAAATAAAAGTATAATACCGTTAGGGCAATGATAACATCTTGAGTGTCAAGCCCAGCATTTTCAGCGAGCGTCTTAGGAACCACGAGAAGAGCGTTAGCAAAAGCTTCAACACCGAGTTGAGCGCGCTGCAATTTTCCCACAATTAGCAACCAGATAAAAGAATTGGTATTGGGTCAGAAGGATCTTATTCTATACTTACCCCTTGAACAGTTTTCTTGACGTCATTGATTAAGTGTTGTCTCGCTGCAACTTCAAAAGCTCCAGCTCCCTTCGGAAAGAGACAGATGTCAATAAACCACAAGCGCCCAAAACCAAAGCAATCAGCCAATCACACTGAAACAGCGATATATTTGATCTTTGTGGAGAAGAAGGTACTTACTAATACGACACACTCATCTTCTATGGTATTCTTAACTGATCTTAAACCATCACGGACAGCGTCCTTGATTTGAGCAATAGTGTGGTCATTAGGCCCTATTAAAAGAAACAATTATATCTGGATGATCGATGACCAGGCATAAAGAAACAAGCAAAAAATGACCTTCAAAACTTTAGCTGCCAAGAGATAGAAGTTTGGGCCCTCGTACCTTTTATGAGGATAGTACATGAATGAGGATTCTTCACTTGCTCGACAAATGTGTATTTTTCCTCTCCAAGAACGTGCTCATATACAAGCCCAGCCCAACCAAGGCACTCAGGGGTCAAGTCATCAACGGAATTCACAGCTTCTCCACCACATGCCAAAACCAAACGTTCCATGTTCCTCCGCTTTGCTCTTCTAAGGGCGATTATCTGGAGACACATATAAACATATATAAGGTAACAGAAAGATAGTTGGATAGTAACAACGTGAAGACACAAGAAACCAAGTACAAGACAAGAGACAGGCTTAGTGGAAGATCCAGGCATCTAAAAGCTTCTAGGTGAATACTCTTACTCTTAGCGGAAAACCTTTTCTCTATTTGGTTTCAATTCATTTTGCCTTTACTTTAGATTTCACAAGCTTTGTCTAGATTTTTCCATTATTTGCTGGCAATCAGATGCCCAAAAAATACAAAGCTAATCATAGCTTACCCCTTCTCTAGCAAGAAGATCCAATGAGGGGGGATCAATACCCTTTTGATTTAAGATAACAAAGCTGTTATCATTACCAGCACAAACCTGCATGAGAAATAGAACATGTAAATATCTGAAAGAATACAGCATATGGTTGGAGGAGGTAGTTTCAAACCCACCTTGTTCTTCAGCTCAATAATTTTCTTAACTCTTTCATCAACGGAACGTCGCTCAGCAGTAACCATGGCTTCCCTCTGTTCCGCATTTGAGTAGAAAAATCCTGCATTAATTTCACTGATATATACAAAGTCAGGCTACAAATCACTGATACACGGGATAGTTACTTTAACTTCTAGTCTTTCATATCTCTTCAACCAATCAACTAGAGATTAGTATTACATACCTCTTTTCATACTCTAGTGACACATTGCAAGTCAGGATGTGGCAATTCTCCGCGCGTCGCTTCATGTCAGGGTGTCTTGAACCATGGTCAAGAACAAGCCCCTCAACCTAATAGAAGAGAAACAATCCATGTTATATCCGAAACGGGTGCATAATGATGAAATTTATGATTCAAGACCAGTAAAAGAGATTGAATCCCATACACAAGTCATTCTAAAAGAGTGAAAATCCTGAAAATTCCGACAGAACAAATTTACTGTAAAAAACAGGCATACCAATCGTGTGTCAACATCAAATTTATGGCGCATGTGCATTATCTCAACCATAAACAGATCAATAGGTTCCTCGGGCTTCCGAATGCAGAGAACCTGTTAAATGCAGGAAGAAGCTAATTAGAAGACAAACAGCTTGAAACCCAAAACTGATCCATAGATTAGTTCTCATATATGTGAAAAAAAAAACATGATGCTATTCAATAAGAGATATCGGTAAACTTACCGAATTAACAACAATATCAGTCAGTTGATCAGCTAAGCCTTCGTACAACTAAGTAAGCCAGAAAATTGCCGGTCAGAAAGTGAAGCGAAGAGTCGGTGATAACAAAAAGATACTGATATCATCAAACGAATTATACCTTTGTTCTTAATGTTGTCCTAGCAACCATTTTAAGGATCTCTTTATCAGGCTCATCACCCATAACCACAGGTGTCTTGAAAGTGTCGAGAAATTGGAGAGTAGCTCTTTTTGCAATCTCGAAACCATCAACTAAGACACGTGGATGCATTCCTGATACACATATAAACCTTTACATTACAACCACTTCTCACTGAGGGTAAACAAAAATATGACAAGGTAACTGAAGATGAAACGATGGAAAGTGTTTATATGTTAACCACAACAAACATATACAGAAATTGAAAAGAAGACCGATCCAGCTTAAATCTTAAACAGACATAGAGAAGCATAAAACTAGCCACCTGATCTGTAAATGAAAGTATAAGTCAGACACAAACTAATTTGGCTAACCTTCATCGATGCAACGCTCGGACTGTTTCATAAGCTCACCAATGAAGATGACAGTGGAAGTAGTACCATCGCCACTTATGTCATCCTGTGCAACAGCTGTCCTCGCAATCATGATGGCTGTTGGATTTTGAATTTGCTGCAAAGATAAGAAAGTGAATACTGTAAGTAAGCATCATCAGACTAGTTAAGTGCCCATCCATTAGAGCAGAATAGTCACAATACTAGTCCCGGTCTAAAGATCTGTGTCTGTCATTAGAACATATTCAATTTCCAAAACCGTATTCTAATTCTACCAAACAAATATGCACAAGCCTAGCTTTGACAAGCTTATGAACACACTTGGCAAAGTAAGAAGGTAAGATTCTAAAACCAATCAACAAGATCTAGCTTTTTTCTTTTTGGTCTTTATCGGACTTACCATTTCCTTCAGAAGAGTGTTGCCATCCTTGGTAAGCTTGATATCTCCGGAGCCACCAACAAGCCTACATGGAGTGATAGATAAAATCGCATGAAAATTAACAAAAACAAAAATCAGCGAGAGGGAAGAGACAAAGAAATGATAGTATAGATCCAGCAAGAGTGAACAAAGACTTACATCTTGATGGTTCCTTTAGGACCGAGATTCGACTTGAGTACATCCTGTAAACCCTTAGCGGCGTTGATAGTCATGTGAAGCGCCGCCGATTTGTTGAGCACCTCAGCATTAGGATTCAAAACACGCACAGACATTTTCGATGATGAGACTGAGAGATCCAAGTCTCCGATACCGATTTAGAGAAGAAAGTGGAAAGAGAGACAAGGGTTCTAGACTTCTAGGGCTTTTCTTCTCTCAGTTTTCTCTCTTTTATTTCTTCTTTGAAACGAGGGCTCGGAGGATGTGTGTGTGTGAGGGAAAGAAAACCTCTCAAAACATCCACGAATACATAAAAAAACGACGTGGCAGAATCAGAGGGTGCACACTCAACAAGTATATTTGAGGCAGAGACTCCCAACAATATAAAAAGGAGTACATTTTCAAGTTTTCCTCTAAATATTCCAATTATTTCCAAGACAAATTCAATTTTTGTTAATATTCAACAAAAAAGAACCAAACGAAAAACTTAACTTTTAAATGCATCCTCGCGAAGATAAATAAAACTTACATTAGAAAAAATAACCAGTAGCATTAGAAAAAGGTTGACAAAAAAATATATATTTATATAGACAGAAGAAAAGTTTACAAGAGGGAAGATTTAGGATGTTATGACAGTGAGTTTTATTCTTTTGCTTTCTCATTTTTGTATTTTTACTATTTAGACATACACACAAACAATACATGTCCCCAGTTCGACGAAAATAACTGGAATAGGAGATTTTGTAACGACTAAACGACGATCCAAGACAACAACACAAAGAAAGAGCAGATGAGAGAAACTCCATTTTAAACTGAGAACTCAGCCATGACCATAGACAGAGTAACCAAGTCATGGACATATCTCTGGTTCGAACTTCGCATCCCACAATACATTGGTCAACATATGAACCAGTGACAACGATGGAAGACAGGCTGACTTTACTCAAGAAGCTTATTCCTCAAACTCATGCATATGATCCAGAAGATAGTTTGCAGCCAACTCTTCGTTCTTGTTGCACGCAAAGAACACTTCCAATACCAATGCTCTGTCGAATCCCATCGCTTCAAGCTGTTTTATCATCAATGTGAAAACCAAGTTGATTGATCTTAAAGAGTGATACAGACTTCCTTCTTTAGGGGAAAGATCAAAGTTCTACAAGTGAAAAAAAGGAACAGACCCGTTCAATTGATTCGCGTTCCTCAGGTGTGACTTGAATCGCCTGTGGCTGTGGTATCCCCGCCGCCAATTGGCCAAGGAGGTTGCCACTGAATTACACAATGCACAAATTATCCCAGAAACGAATCATTGTTTAAGTAATCAAAAGCCTTCCACAGTTTTGGCTTGATATGTGTGTTGCATATGAATCATATTCTTAAAATAATCATATTAGCGCTGGGATTGTACATACCTATCTCCCCCTGCTTCAACGGGTTCATTGATTAAGCGTAAGAAGTCAGCTTGGTGATCTTGAATCAACCGCATCAAGTTTGGATTTTGCTTTCCCAGTTCCTGAAGCATAGGCTGCAGAAAACGCATGGACAAAATCATTTGAAACGATATTAAATGAAAACCGACAAGGATTTCAGTTCTTCTGTGAAATGGATAACATACCTGCAGAACTTGAGGGTTTGCTTGCACCATCGCTCGCAGAGCTTGGAACTAATAGACACCAGAATAACAATAAACACGTTAAACACTGATGTTTAATATACTCTTTTTGTAATCAAGTGTATGAAAAGAAACCGCTTATACCTGTTGGCTGTTGCGCAGGAAGTCAAGTGTTCCGGCACCAGGATTTGTTCCAACATTTGGCAAGCCCTGTCAAAGATAAACAGTAGATTTTAGTTACACAACCAAAAATTATCAAGAGTTTTAAATGAATCAATTAAGCTTTCTATCTCAAGATATAATACCTGTGGGAAGAGATCTAACGGATTTGCATTAGGACCACTTGCAGGTGTTGCTGCAGGTTGTTGAGTCTCTACTGGAGGATTTGCTGGCTGTCCACTAGCTGGGGCACGGGCAACTGGTGGAACTTCAGCTTGCTCAGGGATCCCCTAAAAAAAATATCAGCGTTTAAAATATTCTCTCACTTTCAGAAAAAAAAGTAGCCTGTAATAGTTGCATGGAAGTAGGTTATAGGCATAGTGATTAGTAGCCAAATTCTGCCTCTTAAACAAAGTTGCATGAGAGGACACGCTACAGCAAATTCAGAGAACAAATTTGAACTCACAGAGTAAAGATATTCCACAGCTCTTTCAGGGTTGTTAAATGCAGCACGGAGTGCACGGACAACAGTGTCACGATCCCAGGTTCCTCCACCCATGTCAAGAATTTGCTGAATGGTACTCTCTAAATTACTTCCAGCGGCCAGAGTTGATGCTGCTTGTCCATAAACATCACCTTGACCTCTATCTCATCCAAAACAAATCAGAAACAAAATAAGAGTAGCTCAATCTCTGAGTTGAGAAGAAGATTTAGATAGCAAAGATACTAACCTCGCAGGAGCTGAGTCTGGTGCAGGAGTGCTTGCTGGAATAGTATCAGGTACAGATTCAGGTACAGGTGCAGTCAAAGTTTCAGTCGCAGCTATAGGTGCAGGTGTTGGTGCAGGTATTGGCGCAGGTGTAGGTGCAGGTGTAGCTGGTCTGCACAGTTTTAGAAATTGGGAAAGAAAATTCAAAACTAGTTTCACACATAGAATGGACTCACAATGTTCTCATATAAGTTCCAGGAATTTTCCAAAGAGAAAATACTTGTCTCTAAAACTCACGTTGCTACAGAAGCCGAAGTCTGAGGGGAAATTGAAGGTTGTGGTGTTGAGGGAGGCATCGACTTGGCCTAAACCACAGTTAGATCATTTAAACAAACACGAAAATATGTTTTGTTAAAGAACCTTTGACACTTTGGTTTCATTAGTTGAAGAGGCAAGGATTTTCTAAACTCCCTAAGTTGCAGCATCTCTCAGCCTTTATGATGATGCTATGACAACAGAACCAACTAACCTGCGCTGTAGGTCCAGCAGACGCACTAGACGCTCCAGTTGAAGCAGGTTTACTCTACATGTTTAGTAACGAAGAGCATAGATCAGAAACGGATAATCAAAGAGCTAAACAGAAAACTATACAATTACTTGTGTTTCCCAGATCCAAATGCACCTTAGTCATCATAATGACAATAAAACTATTCTCAGCAACTTTGTTCTCTTCAATTGTGGTATCATCCTTAAGTACTTTCCCTTGGTGAATAAGTATCAGTTTTGCAGCAGGATATACATCTGCTCCCTGCACAGTCTCTATGTTCTTCTTCACATCAGCAACCTGATAGTAAACAAAGATTTGCTCTTTTTGAAACCTCCAACTTACGACAGTTCACTCGCAGCAACTAACTCTAAGATCAATGACCAGAGAAAATCCTAAACTAGACCAAATCAGAGAGTAAAAGACGAAACCTCCCTCTAAACGAACAAGAAACTCGATCAAGAAACCAATTAACAAGTAAAGAACTAAAGCGTCTCAATTAACAAGAAAGGAAACTATGCGAAAATTCCCCTACCGAATCCTCGGGTTTTACTTCGATCTCGAAGTGAGTCCCCTTAAGAGTTTTCACAAATATCTTCATCTTCTATCACCAGCGAAATCCTCTTCCCAGTAACCGATTTTTCCGTACGGATTGATCGCCGCCGGCGATAACTTGGGAATAGAGAGAAAGCGAAGTAAGGTAGGTGGAAGAAGATAGAGACTCTACCTGAATGCGTTCCCTCGAAATCTCCACTGGATTGTGGCCCGCCGCACATGGCCAGTACTTTCAACTCTGCCCAGTCATCTATCTTCTTACCAATTAAAATATGCCACGTCATTAAACCATCTCCAAGTCAAATTTTCTTTTCTATATTCTTTCCACATCATTTTATTCTCCTTCCAGATCATTTCACATCATTTCATTTTTTAATTCACACCTAATTCTACAACAGCAAAACAAATCAATATTTTTTTTTCCAATTCATTTTCCCTTTCCTCTACATTTTCCATCATATATCAAACTATATTTATATATTTTATCTTTAAAATCACAATAAATAATTTTTATAATTTTAATATATAAAAATATATAAAAATATATAATTTTAATACTTCGAATGATATATTCATTTTCTAAATAAACAAACAATACTCGTTATTATTAATAAAACCAGTTGGCATTTGAAAATTCGGATGCATTCCTGAATTCATAGATTTTTCTGGGAGTTGTGTATTTGGATTTGGTGGTTGTATGTTTGGATTCTGAGAGTTTGGGTTTTGAGGGTTTGGAAAACCATAATTTGGTAGGAAATTGTAGTTGCGAGATGGATCCATAAGGATGTTGAAAATTGGAAAAAAAAAAATACGAAAGAAAGTGATAATATAGGAGAAGAAATAAAAAAAAGTGTTAAACTTAAGATTTTTTTTGGTGTCCAAATGATATAAACATAGGTTCTATTTATAGATGATAAAAAATAAAAAACGATAGTATAATTTTTTTATTTTATTTTGATTAATTATTAGATAAAAATAGTATTTAAAAAGAATAGAAATGTGAATTATGCGGAATCGGTCAGAATTTTATGGAAGACAAAATTTACTTTTATTTAATTGCTATTGCACCTAAAAACACCCAATTTCCCTTTCTAGTGTATATGGTCTTATAGGCGTGAAAATATAGGCCCAAAATGTTTCTGATAGGCGCATAATAATCTCTTATGGTATGTATATGATCCACTCTCTTCTTTGTAATTTTATTTTCGTTGATTTTTTTAGTAGAGAACAATGATCAGAAAATAATAATTTTTTCAGCCAATAATTTTAATTAATCTCTGTAAATAAAGTTTGTACATACTCTATTTTTGTTCACAAGGGAAAGTGAAAATTAAGAAAGAAAAATATATCAAAAGTTACTGGCTCGGCTTGATAACAACCCAAGCCGAGCCTAACTGAGCTGATGTGGCCAAAACTTGGAAAGAAAGTTAAACCGGAACTCAGAGCATAAGCTCAGTCTTACACGTGCTGCTCTCCTTCTGACACGTGCCAAACACGCCGATCCTTCTCTTCTTAACAGGTACCACGTGATGCGCATGTGATACCGGCTCGAGCCCTAAAGTTAGGTCAAGCTTGATCTCATCGGAGCCCTGTACAGCCGGCGGCGAGAAAGCCAAAACCTCAGAGTCAGTGCTATCCGATTCCTTGCTCTCTCCTTCATGAGCAGCCACGATTTCAGACTGGTGACTTAACGACGAATCATTACTAGCCTCTCCACTGCCAGACTTTCCCTTTGATTCCGCCGGTTTCGCGACGGCGGAACGCTTAGCCCTGCGAGTTTTTACCCTCCTCAGATCGGTTGAGCCAGTAGCCGCAGTGGCGGCGGAGTTTTCATCCTTGGAGATATGTCGGATATCGTACATCTTAAGCGGCGGACCTTGGCCGTTCGTCGCCGCGTCGGTAGCAATCTCTGTTATTGGTTCACCTTTCAACACCGCCTCCACGGCGGCTTGACAAAGCTGCCAATTTCCCGACCATAACAAACCCACCGAACCATAGATCGGATTCACAATCCTTCCACAAGCTTCGTGTAACAACGATCGGAAAATCCCTGCATATTATTACAAAATTCCATCAAAAATGACGTTGTAATAATCCAGAAAGTTTCCCAAAATTTTCATCGTTTATTTATAATGATTTCAAATTACGTCGCGTTTTCTAGGCTTTACAGAAATGTATCAAACGACATCGTTTAAAAAATAAACGAAACGGCGACGTCTATGGAATAGCACTAACCAGGGCGAAGATAATCGGGACCGGCGTTAATGAGGTTCATAAGTCCAGCACGGCCATAGAACTTGGCGAGAAACACGGTTGCATTTGCTTGCGCTTCAGGCGATTTGATCCAAGCCAAACATGGTCTTATACTACAATCTTCACTACAACCTTTTCTAAGAACTCTGCATCCATTACAGCTCATCCGCATATTGATTTCGATTTTCTTACAGTAACAACTGCTCGAAAAAAACACAAAACCAGAAAGAAAAAAATTGATTTGAAAGACTTGTCTCTGTTTTGGAAGTTATTTCGGAGATTTAGTGGAAGATGGTGATGGGTATTCGCTGATTATATAAGAAAGAGGATAGTTTTCAGAGATTGTGTGCGTTAAGAAGCCCCTGGATTTTTGGGAGCGGAGAGATAAAACCAAGGGAAGACGAACGAAGACAAATAAACCAAGATAAGAAGACTGTTTTTTCTTAAAGACAGGGCTGTTTTTGCCTTTTTATTTCTTCGAATTATTGCGAAATCCTTTTATTTATTTTTCTCAGAACCGCCACTGTTTTTTAATTTCTGATTCAAGGTTTTACTTTGTTTCCATCCCCACTCTCAACTCACACGCGTGAGTCCTACACGTTCTCTAGCATCTAATAACTGGCCAATAAATTCTGGATTTTGCTACTTCCCAAAATGTTGGATAAGGGTGTAGATAAAGGAGCATCTGACCAATTCAGTATTTAAAAAACAGTTACAGATAAATTAACTAATATAGATTATTTATGAAGTAATATTGTTTTTGTTAAATCTGTTTGATGTAAATCATGTTATTCAACTGTAAATAGTGTGATAAAGGCATAGGCAAAACACGTGGCTTTCACGCTTGCGCGTTCAGAAATTTGGTCGAATCGCCACATTTCATCAGATGGGATTTGAGTCATTTGAGGAGCATTTGGAATATTGGGGCCCACGCTTAATTCCTGGTTTTCTGGAAAAGAATCCTGTTTACAAGACTGCTTTAACTTTGTCCAAAACTATTGTCTGGTTTCTGGTTTTCGGCTTCCGGGTTTTGATTTTTTCTTCTCGTGACTCCTGACTGTGGGCGGATCTTTGTGCTCTGTTCGCCGACGGTTTCGTAAAAACATAAATTTTAATCATCTTTAAAAGTAAAACACAGTTTTCACTTTAATCTTATTTAGTTTAGTTTAGCTCCTTTTTTCCCCCGCTTTTAGTTTAATTCAGGCAACCAAAACTCAGCTTTGGTGTTTTTTTTTGGTGTGGGGGCGGTTTGTAAGCTTTGTTATTTTTTACGTAATCCACTTAAGTTATTTTTAATATGTTGAAACTTATTTCGTTGCACATTTGAGTTTATGGATTCTGTAATGTATTTTCTGAAAACAAAAATAAACCACATACCATCCGGCATTATATTTTCTTCTGCAATTTATATCCACGGTTTTGGTTTAAACTTTAATGGGTTCAAATTCAATACAAAAGTTATTAGTCGAATCCCATTTCCATTCCTTCAAGGCGTCCATGAGATTATAGTTTTTATTCACGATAATATTGAAAGAATCTTCTTCGTTGAACAGACTCTACGTATCTTGTGAAGTTACGGATCTCCTCACTCCGTTTCATTCTCATTATTTTCCGTTCGGTTTCTCGTCCATCCCAACGAGACGAGAAATAAAATCTCCAAAGACTAACGAGAGAAAAACGGAAGCTTGTTCGAATAATACAAAGCATTAACATTTGGAATTTATCAAAAATACAATTTACAAAGATTGAGAATCTCCAAAAAGAAGAAACGTTACTATACAACAGAGAACAAAACTCCAAATTGGATTTAATATGTTACAACGAGACAAGAGAAAAAGAAGAAATATAACACAAATTTTCGATGTTACCTCTTAATTACAGTAGATATATACACAACATTGACCTCATCATAGTTACAGAACAGCGGTAAAACTGTAAAAGCCTTAACTGATCTTTAATCTTACCTTTTCCTCTTTTTCTTCAAAAATGTATGTAGCTGCTTCAAAAAGTGGAGTCTTGATTCTGGATTTTATGTACACTTTGTGAATCTCTGCTTCCTTCTTCTTCTTCTTCTTCTAGCCCATGGCAGTGATGCTCGAGTTTTGGCGGTCCCTGTTCAACCAGTCAAATCCTTCTACTCTAACAGTTGCTGGTTTCAGGCCAAACTTCAGTCTACCACAACCTCCTCCACCTCCTCCTTTGACACGAGATGCAGATGAGAGAAGAGGGGAGAGTGAGGGTGAGACACGGTTGAATTTCTCATCTCCAAAGCGTGCATCTTGAGCTAACGGGTTCGCTGTTCTGCTCGGGGGAGACCCAAGAAAAAATGGAGGTGATGAAGCTACAAATGATATTGATTCCTCCTATAGAGAAAGAAGAGAAGAATTCATAGTTTAGATCTCAATACACAATATATGGACAATGGCTTTACAAATTCAACTAAAGATCAATCTTTCTATGAACTGATTAAATTTGAAAACTAAAACAACGAGAAGCTTTAGAAACCATCCTGTAGTGGAAACACAAGAATCATAGTTCAGTCAGGTGAAATCACTTGAAGCAACGATATAGCCTAGCTATGATTTCTATACATGAACTCCAATTAATAAAATCCCATAGACATTGCTTCAATGCACCATTATGAAATAGATTGAAAAAGAGAGACAAACCTTTCTACGAATTATGTCCAAAAGATCTTCCCCGGCTTTAGAATCACATACATCAGCTACTCCTCCTGATTGACTGTGAATCGCAAAATACAACATTTATGTTATAAAAATCAATATGATGTTTCTGAACAAAAGAAAAAAAAAAAAGGAAGGAACTTTATACCTATAATGTAATCTAAGGGGACGAATAACGTTGTTAGCGAGGATTCCAACACGACGAGGCTTAGGACAAACAACAGAGTCATCACGAGACATGAAGACGTTCTGCTGAAGGTTACAATGATTCATCTTCGAACCACTTTTATCCACAGAAGAACGTCTAATCTGTGCATCAAGTAAAAACAAAATTAGGGTTTTCAGCAAAAAAAAACTTAGAAAGAAACTGAAAGATGTGTTTAATTAGGGTTTAATTTCAAAACTCAAACGGATAAGAAATCGGAATCATTACTTGGTAAACTAGTCCAGTTTTAATCGGAATTGACGAAAAATCGTTTGGGAACGAACATTTTGAAAAATCAGAGAAATTGGATTGGATATAAAAAGGGTGTTTTGAAACAGAAACGGCCAACGAATACGTTGACTCGAAGAAACCAATTTCATAGAATATAGAAATTAAAGAACACACAAGTATTGACGCTACTAAAAACGGAAATTTTCACAAGACCCAAAGAAAACTAACAAGATAAGAATTATGTATAATTTATAAACCTCAGATCTGCAACAACCCGTTTATATATAAAGAAAGAAACGTTGATCTGTCACTTCCGCCATTAACGAGGCTTGATAAAGAAGAGAAAGAAAGAAGTATGTATGTATACCTTATATAATTCTCGACGAAACAGTACAGTGGCGATAAGGGAAAGAGGAGAAAACAGAGCGGCTCTCAAAGCAATTTATATGTGATGCGACTTGGTGGAATCAAATGTGAATAAGGTTTTTGTGTTACAACGATGTCGTTTGACGAAATGATATATGTATTGCATATTCTCGTCGTCATTAATTCCTAGTTATATATATTGTTAGTAGTTGTGGACAAATTGATATGCTCGCAACCTAAGTCGGTTTCGGTTATATGTTTTTTTTTTGGGTTTAAAGTCGGTTATATGTTTGACGGCCGCAAGTCGTTAATTGTGTTAACTTTAAAACCATCAAACATTTCACATTTTTAATTTATAAGGCTTGAATGGTGATGAACATATGTAATCTATTAATTTTTTTTAATGTCTTTGTTGTATTATATTTGTTGCAAAAGCATATTATTGGCTAACAAGAAAATCAATGAATTTTTAAACCGTATGATATTTTAGTTTTCTTTTATTTGGGGTCAAAGCAATTATATATTTTAATTTTATATAATCCTCGCAAAGTTATCGATTGGGCTAGCCTGAAATAAAATAATGTGCATTGGGCCCAGTGGTTTTAACAACTATTGACGGCCCAGTTTGGGTTATGATAGATCCAGACCGTCCAAAATAGGGATCTCAAAAAAAACCCTTAATATTTAATCCTTTGCTTCACCAGATTTGTGTTGCCTCTCGAAGACGAAGCTCTGAAAGCCGACTTAAACTTTTTCACCTTCTAGGGTTCATCGTCGTTCTTAACTGGTAAGCTTCAAAATTTCCCTCTCTCCGTACTATCGTTTCTGAGAAATCTACGGAATGGATCTTCTCTTTGGAGGCTAATTGACGTTTTTCTTAATCTAATTGCTTTCTCAACTTGTTTCATGGAAGATATTAGCTTTAGTGAGAGATGCAATTCACGGGTTTGATTAGGTTTATCTGTAAACAATAGAGGAAAACGTAGGTCATCAGCGAATTAACAACTTCCTCCATTTGCTTTACTCATCAATGTGTTAAATGTCACTCATTTGGATTTTCTTATAGTAATTCATTAAATTAGCATATTTCAATGTGACCTGCATTTTGTTGAAATGTCAGTATTTGGGAATTTTGGGGAATGTCTCCTAATTTCGGAAAATTTGACCAAACTGGTTTGATCAGTCTCTGGATTTACTTATAAGTTGTAGTGCTATTTGCCAGCTTTAAAATTCAGTACTAGTGATGATCATATAAGTTACCTTTGTTACCAAAAAATGATAAGCTAAATTTTGTGTCTCTATCTTTTTGACTGTTTTAGATTTGTGAAGATGTTCTCTGCTCAGAACAAGATCCACAAGGATAAGGGTGTGGCACCAACAGAGTTTGAAGAGCAAGTTGCTCAGGTTCTTGTCGTTGCTGTCTAATTGTCTTCTCCCTGCGACTGTTTTTCCCGGTTGTTCATAGATTAAAATGTTGGTTTCTCTTTCTCTGCAGGCTTTCTTTGACTTGGAGAACACCAACCAGGAGTTGAAAAGTGACTTGAAAGATCTGTACATTAACCAAGCAGTGTATGTGCTCATCCTTCGCTGTTGGAAGGATCTTAATTACATTTTCCCTAACTATAACGTCTCCTTAATTTTCTGTGTGCAGTCATATGGATATTTCTGCCAACCGCAAAGCAGTTGTGATCTATGTTCCATTCAGATTGAGGAAAGCTTTCCGCAAGATTCATCTTCGTCTTGTCAGAGAGCTTGAGAAAAAGTTCAGTGGAAAAGATGTTATCTTTGTTGCTACCAGAAGAATCATGCGACCCCCAAAGAAAGGTTCAGCTGTTCAGAGACCACGCAACCGAACTCTTACTTCTGTCCATGAAGCAATGCTCGAGGATGTTGCTTACCCTGCTGAGATTGTAGGAAAGCGAACCAGATACCGTATTGATGGCACCAAGGTCACTAAGGTAAATCGTTTACACATTTATTGATCCTCTTCCAGTGCTTTAAACTATTCTATATCATGTTTCATCCCTTTTAACTTTTTTGCCAGGTCTATTTGGGCGCTAAGGAGAAGAACGACACGGAGTACAAGCTGGAGACAATGATTGGTGTGTACAGGAAACTTACAGGGAGAGATGTGGTTTTTGAGTACTCAGTCACAGAAGCTTGAAGAGATGAATGTTTGTTTAGTTCTTTTTTGTTGGATAGAGAGCTTTTGATTCTGTTTTGTTGTAAGACTTTTGAAAAGATTTTCTTGTTTCAGCAGCTTTGCAATCTTCTTCAATGTTATTTAACATGACCCTTGTTGCCTTAATAGTTTCAGAAGCACAATCACAAAAAAATTCAACATCCTTTTTGTAATTTCTGGGCACAAAAGTGGATTGACACTTGAATTAAATCATACAACAACTGAAAAAAAACTTGTGTGTAGTTTTGACTATAGAGGATACAAACACCTACTGTTCACTCCTGCTCTGTACAGCTTCAAGGCAGATGAAGACCTCAATTGAATTTCAGTATCTGCAGGCACAAATAGAACATCTCCCATCGAAATCCCATCTGCTGAAGCTTCTGTAGACATTCTTCCTTCACCTTGGAGTACAAGCAGAAGAGAAGGGCCTGGAACAGAGGGAAACACTGTTGAGGCGCCACAGGGAAGATCACACAGATCAACTTCAAACTCTTCGAAAGGCGGGAGGTATCTTGTGATGTATGGTCGAATCCTTGATCCTTTCAGGATTTCAGGAAATCCCTGAAACTCAGAAATGAGACCTCAGTAACCAATCTGTAAAATTTCAAGTCTCGCAATATACTTTGGGCTTGGATTTAAATTTCTTAAGCTTTACCAGTTTATATGAGAGCATGGAACAAAGTGTTTGAATATCCAGAGGCTTGGAAGTGAGGCCAGCTCGTACTACATTGTCTGAAGTCGCCATGACCTCAAGGCACTCACCGAATAAGTATGCGTGGGGCTCGTTTGCACCGAGGTACAAGGCTTCACCGGGATTGAGCTTCACATAGTTGAAAAAGAATGCAGATATGACTCCAATATCATTTGGATATTGCTTTTCTAGCTTCAAAACAAGTCGTTCCTTGTCTGTCAGTTGGCGTTCCTACGTAAATTGAAAACGTTTCAGGCAGTGGCATCCACAGGTCAGTAAAGAGAAGGAATCATCAGAATTAAAAAAAAAAAAAAATCGAGAAAAGTAGATGGTAACAAAGAAGTTAGATGGCTGACCTGACTCTCCATATGCAGACGGCGTTTTAGTTTGGATACTATTTTCTTTGTTGTATCGGGATCTGCAGACATTAGCAGAGTGAAGATTGTTCGGACAACAGATTTCACTTTTTCCTCATCATGTTCACTGATGTAGAACACTTGGTTTGCTTCTTCACTCCCAACAAGTTCTTCAATCTCTGGAATAGCCCGAATGACACTCTTAAGCTCCTGCAACATTAGTAAACTTAAATCCTTCAATTCTGAATAATTAGCTAACAATCCTAAAGTTTTGGAAAGCGGATAACTTAAAGAAGATATTTCATAGAGCTACTCTCCAGAATCAACTTGTTTCAAAAGTTTTGGTAATGTGTTCATATCTGAGATATATCCAAAGAAAAAGAGGAAACTGTTATACGAATCATGAACGAACAGAAATAATCTTCAGCGAATCCAGTCTTAAACCCTTAGGCTTAAACTTAGAACAATAGAGGAAGAGACACTACAGTCTTTAACCATCACTCATGTATACGATTCTCATCATGAAAATTAGGAGAACAGACCAAACAACATGTGTTATATTTGTCGAAATTGGGAAATTAAGTGGGCCATTGCATATGATCACCTCTTATATTAAAAAACAAAAACTTTAAGAACGATAAAGATAGTGATAACATAGCAATGATACCTGAAGAGGTATAAACCCACACAGAGCCTCGAATTGAGTATAGGCCAAAGCCATTTCTGGTTTGTGATTATCGTCTTTATAAAGATTTGGATGAGCTTTGTGCATTTTCTTTGCTAATTTCTTATCTGGATGTGCTTGAATCGACAAGGGCCTTGCCACCGACAACACCTATCCAATTTTACAATATATAATTAACATTTCTACAGTTCATAACAACATATTTAAAAGTAGAGATTCAACTTTGTTATCAATGAGCAAAACCAATTCTGCCAATCTTAAAATGCAGAGCTTTTGGGGGAAAGTGAACAATGTGGCAATGTATAGATGTATGTACCTTGAACAGAAAGGGGAGATCGCAACCCCATTTCTCCAAAACCCTATTTCCGAGAGATTTAGGGTTTTCGGTAATCCACGATCTAAGGGTCATGGCATTGGATCCATCAGCATCGGCCAAGTAACTCGGACCGGACTCGTGAGTCCCCATCCAAAGCTCAGCGTACGGTCGGGTAGAATCGATCTCATAATCTGAGTTCGCCGCATAAACCCTGTATACGAGTGAATCCGATCCAATTTTGCCCCAATCGTAATCCTTAACGGAGCATCTCAATCGGCGAAGCCGTCGTCGATCTGCTTCACAACCGCCATTGGCCTTAACGACAGTAGCGATCTCCATTACACCAAAATTCACGATAACGAATCTATATCCGTGTCTCGAAGGTAAATCAATCTCAAGTATAAGCTAAGCGCCCATGTCAATGGAAGACTCGAGCTTTTTTCGTTACCCGAATCGTGGAAAATTTATGTTTTATAAACAGAGGAAGGTGGGATTGTTTAGTCAAAAGTTTGGGGGTCAAAAGTGGGAATATAATAGAAATATGGGGTTTAGTTGTTTAACTTAAGAAAGTGGAAATGTGACCGATGTTTAAAGAAATCACGTGTTTTGCCGACGGAATTAACGTCCGGCCGTGGTTTGTGGGCCGTTTGCTAGCTGTCCACGTGGACTCGCAATGATGACTCACTCTCACGTCTCAAATCATATACTTTTCGTACTTTGTAGTTATAACTAAACCGACAAAATGTAACAAAAATCAAATGTTCATAACGTTCTCTCATTTTGAGGATAATTCCAAATGTACTCTTTTTTCAATAAAATACATAGAAAATATCTACCATATTTGAAAGCAGAATTTGTTATTCAACTCGTATTATTTTACTTTCATTTGAGGCAATCATTCAGTAGATTAGTTTGGGACCTTGGGGTTTTATATTTTTGGGCCTTTATGTTATTAGCCCATTAGAAAATAATGGGTCCCACGCCTGTGATTTGTTCTGGGTTCTGACAGCGCGTGACTGTCTTGCCCTTCCACGTGCGGGCACGTCATCACTAGGAGTCAAGGACCAACAAGCATCTTTTATATCTACCGTTAGAATCAAATCACCTATTACTTCTTTCGCCTAACCTACTCCCCCTAACTTTCATACTTTCACAATTTCACCCCTATATTATATTTTTATATAACACACTCATACCGCTCTTATCTTTTTAAACCTCCCACATACACGTCTTCCAATTTCATCAGTTCCAGATCGCTGCTGGAGCTGCAAAGTAGTACTTCTTGTAACCGCCGATTGTAATGGGTGTGCTTCTCTGGTCTCGTCGGCCAAACGGCTCCGATCTCGTTTCACCGGAATTGATCCTGGGCCTATTTCTTTTTTTTTTACCCGTGCATCCTCTTGTATGGGCTTGGCCTATTCCCTTAATGGACCGATTTTTAATAATATCGTTAAATATAAAAGAAAAACAAAATCTAGTAACAGACAGAGACAGTTTCACTCTTACATTCAAAAATTGGTGACGTGGCTTGATTTCCAATATCCAAATACAAGGATGCATTAGTTCTGTCTCTGTGGCACATGCATTAGTTCTGTTGACTCTTTCCGATCCAGGAAGTAAAAGTAAAAACCAAACCGGCGAATCTTCTCTTATTTTCCGGAAACGATCTCGGTGGATCTCCGATTTCTCGCGACGGATTTACATGGCGGCGGATTATGCGTATTTGATGCAGTTTGTCGACGAAACTTCGTTTTACAACCGAATCGTTCTGAATCATCTTTTGCCGGCGAATCTGTGGGAGCCTTTACCGCATTTTCTCCAGACATGGTTGAGAAATTACCTCGCCGGAACCCTACTCTACTTCATCTCCGGATTTCTCTGGTGCTTTTACATCTATTACCTTAAACTCAATGTTTACCTGCCCCAAGGTCTCGGATTCATCGACTTTCAATTTTTGTTTTCTGAGTTTGATTTCTTACTGATCCCTTATATATTTAATTCTTATGATTTCTCTTTGAATTAGGTTTCTTATAGATAATACGCCTTAGCTTTGTGCTTGCATTATATCTGTTATATATGTTGCTTGATTACAATAGTCTCCATCATTGGGCATGAATAGTTGCAAATATTAATTCTTGTGCTATCATTGGAAGTTTCAGATATGTGTTGTACTTTATACTTGGCAATAACTCCACTTAACTTGGTAGTTGAAGTGATGGGTCTACGTTGATTCTTGACTTGGACGATATTAGAAACACATTCTTGTCATAGTGTTTCTGTAAGAAAGTTTTATTTATTCCTCTAAATCTTCCAGGACCTCTCTAGGCCTTTGTCTTACATTGAAATCTCTCTTTTTTGTCTGCTTTGCTTCAGATGCCATTCCTACAAGAACTGCTATGCGTTTACAAATTTATGTGGCAATGAAGGCTATGCCTTGGTACACTCTTCTTCCAACTGTCTCCGAGAATATGATCGAACGTGGTTGGACCAAATGTTACTCTACAATAGACGAATTCGGCTGGATCCTCTATGTTGTTTACATAGCGACCTATCTTGTTTTCGTTGAGTTTGGTATTTATTGGATGCACAGAGAGCTTCATGACATTAAGCCTCTATATAAGTATCTCCATGCGACCCATCATATCTACAACAAGCAAAATACACTCTCTCCATTTGCCGGTAAGTGTATTCAGTTTCTTATACTTTAGTCATGTAAAAGATTGGTAGCATTCAATTTCTTTCCTATACTTCAAGTCCATTAAGTAGGTATAGAGGATAGAATTTTATAAGTTTCATCTGCATTACTTCACATATGTCAGAGAGACTTATGCATTAGCCAGAGTTTAGATCTATGTTTCTCTTCTGGTCTCGGACTAATTGGAATAATCAGGAGAAGTTCCTTGTATCTTGGTTTATCCAAGAATGTGGCATCTAATATGGCTTGTAACTTCCTTAGGTTTTGGTTTTCAGGGCTCGCGTTTCACCCAATAGACGGAATACTTCAGGCTGTACCGCATGTGATAGCTCTGTTTATAGTGCCAATGCATTTCACAACCCATATAGGTCTTCTGTTTTTGGAAGCGATATGGACAGCGAACATCCATGATTGCATCCACGGCAACATCTGGCCAGTAATGGGTGCAGGATACCATACGATACACCACACCACATACAAGCATAACTATGGTCATTATACCATATGGATGGATTGGATGTTTGGGTCTCTTAGGGATCCTCTCTTAGAAGAAGATGACAATAAAGACAGCTTCAAGAAGGCAAAGTGAGAATGCCCACTTGCTTTTTTTCTATTGTTTTGGCTTTTGTGTGTTTGCTTACTTGCTTCTTGTTGTTCAAAGTTTCAGTCGTTCGTGTTCTTTTTCTTCTTATTCGTTTTGTTACAAACATTTGATGTCTAGTTTTAAACAGGTAGATGTCTGATCTTTCGCCACCAAGTGTTGTGGGCATTCCCAATAACTTCATCATCTACTTATTAATTTTCGATTGTTGAATTTGAATTTGAATTTTCATTATCAAGTCTGATTCGGTAGTCTTCCTAACCAGTCAGGCTTAACCTCCCAAACTAAAGAAAATGTATGTTGGTTATGATGGTCTAACCTATCCGCGCCAATTTGTTCTTAATACGATAGTAAATGGGAAAACGTTTTTTTTTTCAGACCCAAACTTCGTCTCTCAACAGGTCACTTGTATGTGATCATTGCAGGTTCAACCCCTAACTTTTATTCATATTCGATGAATGACCCCGCACTTATGCTGCCTTCACTTTGAGTGAAAAGCAGTTTCAAAAAAGAGCCTTGAAATTATTCATCACGTACAACTATTAAAATTTTGTTGGTTTGTTTCATCTAAAACTGTAGCTAGATTATTATGAAGAATTCGAGCACTTAAGGAACCGATTATGGGTCGAAGATTAAATTAAGTTATGATTGATAAGTAGCGATTGATTAGTAAAAATATATCATGGTAGATTAAAATAAACAATGTCGGTAATGCTGTATTACACAAATATAATCTTCAAAATATATATAACACAAATAATCAAGATTCCAGATGCGATGTAACAAAAAATAGAACCTCCATTAGTGAAAAGATTTAGTGGTTATGTTGGTTAATATCTCAATAGAGTTGTATGGCTGAACTTGCCTTTTTCATTTATGAATTCATCTTAAATTTTAGTTCCACATTATATCATTTTTATCCTTTTGCTTTTACATTAGATAAATGAATTATATCTAAAAAATTTATTAATATATAGCTACATAATATAAATAAAATAATAAATTTTGAAAATTAAAGAATAATTTAGTTTTAAATTTGCTTATCTTAGAAAATTAAAATCTTTCAAAACAGTTATATATATTTATTGTGCTTTCATAATTTTGCAAAAAAATTTTAAATAAAAATTTTATTTAAAAATTCGTCTTAGACCTTCGTAACGTAGACATGGCTCTGTCTATATATATAATAAATTCACCACATTTTGTCTTACCATTCATAACACAAAGGTCATCCTATTCGATTTTTCTAGGCGGATTCATGGAGGCAAATTATAATCATTTCGTCTGTGAAACCTCCTTTTACAATCAAATTGTTCTAAGGCATCTTTTGCCGGCTAATCTGTGGAAACATTTACCACATTTTTTCCAGACCTGGCTCCGGAATTACCTTGCCGGAACCCTACTCTACTTCATATCCGCCTTTCTCTGGTGTTTCTACATCTATTATCTTAAACTCAATGTTTACGTCCCCAAAGGTGATTTTATAATTTCGATTTTCTGTTTTAAACCTTCTTTTGTTGATTTCTTCGATTACATTGGTTGATGAATTCTTTTCCGATTTTAAGTTTGATGAACGTCGTCCTTTTTTCCCTTTTTCTGTTACTTTTCCTTTTCTTCTACGTCTCTTTTGATTATTCATAGAAGTTTCATATTTTGGATTGCCAAAAGGGTCGGGCACTAAACCAAGTAAATTTAGTAAATTCCTCAACTTTGAATCTAATAATTTGGCTAATTTACATATCTTAAGCTGATTTTTTTTATCTACATCGATGAAAATAAGCTCAAAATATACTTTGAAATTGTTAAATTGTTCATTTGCTTCAGATTCCATTCCTACGAGAAAGGCAATGATTCTGCAAATATATGTGGCAATGAAGGCTATGCCTTGGTACACTCTTCTTCCAGCTGCTTCTGAGTATATGATCGAGCATGGTTGGACTAAATGTTACTCTACACTTGACCAATTCAATTGGTTCCTCTGTTTCCTTTATATCGCGGTCTATCTTTTTTTAGTTGAGTTTGGGATTTATTGGGTTCACAGAGAGCTTCATGACATCAAATTTCTCTATAATCATCTCCACGTGACTCATCATCTATACAACAAGCAAAACACACTCTCTCCATTTGCCGGTAAGTCAAAGTTACGTTTTCAATCTAAATTCAAGAATGTTATATCAATGCTGAGTTATTTAGTTAATTCTCCATCAAATCAAAGGGTTGGTTTCCAAAAAATTTCAGGGCTCGCATTTCATCCGTTGGATGGCATACTTCAGGCTCTGCCCCACGTGATAGCTCTATTTATAGTGCCGATTCATCTCAGAACACATTTGGGTCTTTTGTTTTTTGAAGGAATATGGACAACGAGCATCCATGATTGCATTCATGGTAACATTTGGCCTATAATGGGTGCAGGATACCATACCATACACCATACCACATACAAGCATAACTATGGTCATTATACCATATGGATGGATTGGATGTTTGGCTCTCTTAGAATTCCTTTAGCAAAAGAAGACCGTTTCAAGGAGAAAGCAAAATGAACAAGTTCATAGTTCACGTTTTTTTTCATATGTTGTTCTTCTCGTGACTCTTAACCTTTTTTTATTACTTTGTTGGCGTTAGAAACATGATTGCATAATTTCCTTTTAATATTTAATTCTAGAAGTATTGCGTCAGTCTTTATAATAAATATTATGTAACTGCAGGATGAATTTTAAATGTGAATGTGTCAATAAAAAATCTGAAGGATTTATTAGGTAAGGAGATAATAATCCTTGAAATTTACATGCATGTAATCATCACATACTTAATTTATTTGAAGCAACTCAAAACTATTTGGTTCTAAAAGGAAGTCTCATCACCGAACTGATTGTAACCTCTGATTAATCGTATTCAAGGAATGACCCCAGAAATTTGAAATAATCCATTAAAAATCTAAATCCTCCACTTGAAAATAACAAAAACAAAAAGTAAATAATCATTTAAATGCGGTAAGTTTGTCTTTATCTCAAAACATAGCTATATATCACAAACCTTCTCCTGTCAGTTATTTCTTTTTCTTTTTCTCCTTCACGCTTTTTGTGAGTAACCCTGGGAATCTTCAATGATAAGATTCACAAAACTCCACTTAATATATATATGTATATATATGTATGTATATATCAAATCTGTATAAATAGGGTACGCGTGGTTCATCTAAAATTCACAATGATCTTTTATCTCTCTCTCTCTCACACACACACACTCTCAGAAACACTTAAGCATAATTTGACTTTTCTCGACAGATTCATGACGGCAGATCACAATGAGTTTGTCAACGAAACCTCGTTTTACAACATAATGGTTCTAAGTCATCTTTTGCCAGCGAGTATGTGGGAACCTTTACCGCATTTTCTTCGGACATGGTTGCGAAATTACGTGGCCGTAACCCTACTCTACTTCATCTCAGGCTTCCTCTGGTGCTTCTACATTTACTACCTTAAACTCAACGTTTACGTCCCCAAAGGTGAATCTTATAATTTTGATATTTTGTTTTAAACCTTATTTGGTTGATACCTTGGATTTCTCGATGAAAATGTACCTTCAAATTGACATATTTGTATTTTTTGTGTTCTTTTGCTTCAGATTCCATCCCTACAAAAAAGGCTATGTTAGTGCAAATATATGTGGCAATGAAGGCTATACCTTTGTACACTCTTCTTCCAGCTATCACTGAATATATGATCGAACGCGGTTGGACCCAATGTTACTCAATAGTTGACCAGGTCAACCGGTTCCTCTGCTTCCTCTACATACTGATCTATCTTGCTTTCCTTGAGTTTGCTGCCTATTGGGTTCACAAAGAGTTTCATGGAAACAAATTTCTTTATAAGCATTTCCATGCAGTTCATCATATCTACACAAGCACGATACAATCTCTCCATTTGCTGGTAAGTCAAAGTTATTTTCAATCTAAATTCAAAAATGTTGTATTTTATTTTCTCTATTAAATCAAAGGTTCGTCAGTTTCAAAACTTGTATCACTTTTTCAGGTTTCGCATTCCATCCGATGGAAGGGATACTTCAAGCTCTACCGCAAGTGACAGCTCTATTTGTAGTGCCGATTCATCTCAGAACACTCATGTGTCTTTTGTTTTTGGAGGGAATATTTACAACAAACATTCATAAACATTCATGACTGCATACACGGAAACGTATGGCCTATAATGGGTGCAGGGTACCATACCTTACACCATACCACACACAAGCATAACTATGGTCATTATACCATATGGATGGATTCAGAGCCGTCCGGAGAAATTTGGGGCCCCAAACGAAAAAATAATTCTTCAATTACTTAATAGAAAAAACAAAAATTTTAGTCTCCACAAAACTAAAATTAAAAAAAAAAACTACAATAATATCTTAAAAAATAACAATAATTTAAAGCTTCTAAAAACAACATTTCTTCTATTTTTCTATGCGAAATCATCCATCAAACTTGTATAATCGAGGTTTTAACCATGATTTTTTCTCTCAAGAAAATTCAAGTAGTTTTTTGCCTTAAAATAAATTAACGATTCAGATTTTTTTGAGAAAATATTATCTCTCTAAAACCAAAAAAAAAGAAAAAATAAGAAGTCACACAAAGAAGAAGGTTAACTTAAATTTCTCTTTTAATTAAATAATATATTATAATATTTAAATAATAATAATTTGAGACCCATATAATATTTTATCAAATATTTATACGAAAATTAATACATTACTCATCATTTCCATATATATTTTTTTTTTCACCTTTTGACGTCAACTAAAATATATATACATATATATAATTTTTTTTGTGAGGACCCCTTAAAAAATGGGATCCTATTCAAATGTTTCATAAAATTGTGTGTAACGCCGGCTCTGGATGGATTGGATGTTTAGCTCTCTTAAGAATCCTGTAGCAACAGAAAACAGTGTCGAGGAGAAAGCAAAGTGATAATGCTCCAAGTTCATGTGTTTTCTTTATATGTTGTTCTTCTCGTAGTTTTCTGAACCTTCTTAATCGCTTTGTTGGAATTAGAAACTTGATTGCACAATCTGGTGCAATGTTTCTTACTTTTCTTTTAATCTTCATTATAAACTCTTGTGTTAATCTCTGTAAGAAACATTATAATGTAATCCCAGTTTCTAGTTTTCATTTCTATGTTTTGACTTCTTTTGCTCTCTCCTAGTTTCATTCATTAATTGAATCAAACGACCACAAAGAAAAAACTTCAAACTTACATTTGAATTTTAAAAATTTTAATAGCAAAATCTCAATATTTATTAATTTTAGAAGGTATATAATCTTTTAGGTGTCAATTTTACCACTTTTTTTTTTCTAACAATCATCTAAAAATTAGGGGTACTCTTGATTTTTCAAAAGAGTAAAATAATGATACTTGTACGGTAGGTGAGGTTGCCGGGGATATGATATGTAAAAACTAAAAAGGCAATTCGAATAGCAAGAAAGAAAACGAACAAATAGAGAAAAAAGGAAAGAAAAAAATAGTAATCAAAGAGATAACAAGTGAATAAAAGATCTAATTTACATAATTTCATTGAAGCGCGCTTATCTCTATCTCTCTCTTTCGTCTCTTTAATACACCTTTTCACTAAACGACGTATTATTTTCTAAAGCTTCAAACAATTCACAAGGCGAATCTATCAGAGTCCGGTAATTTCTTTTCTTTCTCGCTATAATTTTTTTTGAAAAAATCTCCTTTATGCTTTTTTTTTTCACACGAGAAAAATCGACTGGTAATTTTCGTACTCGGATTTCATAAGTAAAAAAAAAAAAAAAAAAATCCTCTTTTGCAATTCTATGGAGAAAAGTAAAGGTCCTTCCTTTTTTACAGATATTACTAAACATTGATATTGCCACTCCTACATGTGTAGATTAGACTGTCCCAAGAGTCACTGTTTTGCTCTACTTATCAATCACTCTTTCAATTTCTGTGATGTTGGATTGGGTTTTCATCTACTGATAAAGATTAAATTTATTGTCTGTTTCTGTCTCCTTCTTTCTTAATTCCTTTCTACTTTTTGGTTAGTTGGGTTTTCTCTTTATTGCTCCTCTTCTGCTAATTTTGAGGACTTTTATGTGATTCGATGGCTCGCTTCAGTTTGCCTTGTTTTCAGAATTTTGGGGGTTTTTCCCAGGTTTGTCAATTCTTGCTAATGATTTTTGAAAACATTTAAATTGGTGGGTTTTGCTTGAATCTCTACCCTTATGTTTCTTGAGTTACTTCCAAAGTTATGTTTGGTTTTTTTCCACTTCCAAATATTTAAGTGAAGTTAGCCTGTTTTTTTGTGGGATTTCATTGTAGATTGTTAGGTCTGCAATAGTCTCAGTTAAACTTGCATAATACCAATTCAGTGACTCTTGTTCCAGATTCGTTTTAGTGGTAATGATGATGACTCTTGATTCTTCTCTGTTCTATCTCTCTTGTGGTTCTGAGGTTTGAGCTCTTTGCATATAAGTGATATCTTTTGGTGGGAATCTAATAAACTCTAGTTTCCAGCTAGAAGCCATTGTCTGTGGATTAGTTGGCTTAGTAGGAGACTTTAGTTCCTTTTATTCAATTTATGCTGGCAGGTTTAGTTGCATCAATACATTATTACATAGGCTTGAGTATTTGAGGTGGTATTGTTTGTATTGCCCTGTAAAACTTATTACCCGAAAAAGTGTGATATCTTGGGATGATCTTAGGCTGTGACAAACCGGGGGACTGAGATTTCAGAAACTGCTGATAATTGGGTCTCACCATCTGACATTCCACTCATAGAACCTAATAGTAAAGAGGTAGTACCCCTTATTGTTTTTGTCTTGTCACCAACGATTTCTTGGCCAGTCTACTCCATATCAAAACTTAATCTTGTGTTGCAGCGGATGCCATAACTTAGACAGTTTCCATAAATTTCTTGTTTTAACATCATTTTGATCGTTATTGATGAGGTCAATTTTGGTAGAGAACTCGAGATTAGACTACGAATAGCTTTTCTAATGAGTCCATGTAACTATTTTAACCCTAACAACCATCTCTTGCCGATTCTTTGCTTTTCACTCACTGCAAATACCTTTCTTGCTTAGATTGTTGGTTTTTTTCTATCATTATGGCCACATCAAAATGTAAAGAGAATAAAGAAAATTATTTGATTATGGTATATTTTTTTTGTCACTAAGCAGCACAGGATGAGAGAGGCACAGCTAGGCGCTCACACTTTGAGGTCCCATGGAATGACTGTTGCAAGGACTCACATGCATGATTGGATCATCCTCGTGTTACTTGTTATTCTTGAGTGTGTACTGCTTATAATCCACCCGTTTTATCGCTTTGTTGGGAAGGATATGATGACTGATCTCAGTTACCCATTAAAGAGTAACACCGTACCAATTTGGTCTGTCCCGGTAAGCTTCTATTAAGTCAAATTCTAACACTGGCCTCAGACTTTTTCACAATAGTAATAACGTTTTTTTTCTTCGGAATGACAGGTCTATGCGATGCTGTTACCTTTGGTAATCTTCATTGCTATCTACTTCCGTCGAAGAGATGTTTATGATCTTCACCACGCGGTGCTAGGTCAGAATTTCTGAAGGAGAGTACTGTTTGCTTCAAAATGTCTGCTTTCACGTATATAATCAGCATTAAAGTTGGCCTTTCTTGGCGTGCAGGTCTCTTATACTCTATTCTGGTGACAGCAGTAGTTACCGATGCAATAAAGAATGCAGTTGGTAGACCACGCCCTGACTTCTTCTGGCGTTGTTTTCCTGATGGCAAAGCTGTAAATGTCTCCATGAGTTTTAGTATCACGTTTTAAATCTTCTTCTGTCTCTTGAATCTCGATTTTTTCTTTTCAGCTTTATGATAGCCTCGGAGATGTTATATGCCATGGTGATAAAAGTGTCATAAGGGAAGGGCACAAAAGCTTCCCAAGCGGACACACCTCATGTAAGACCAAGTTACTGTTTTGTTTCTTCTTTATTTCTTGAGCAGTTTAGACGAAAAGAGAGTTTTGGTTTTTATAGTTCAGAACTAGAAAGAAGCAAAAGAAAACTGCGGGTTTGAATTGTTTTTGCAGGGTCTTTTGCGGGTCTTGGATTTTTGTCGCTATACTTATCAGGAAAGATTCAAGCATTTGACGGTAAAGGCCACGTTGCAAAGCTATGCATAGTCATACTCCCTTTGCTAGTTGCAGCTCTTGTCGGTATCTCCCGTGTTGATGATTATTGGCATCATTGGCAAGACGTCTTTGCAGGAGGCTTGCTAGGTTTGTTTTCAACTCTCTACTCAAAAATATCGAAACTTATTTACTCTTAACATCATTCACAATTGTTTAAAATTGCAGGTCTTGTGGTCTCTACATTCTGTTATCTTCAGTTTTTCCCGCCACCGTATCACACCGAAGGTGCAAATGAAATTTGGATTCCATTTACGGGTTACTAAAAAGATGTATCTTTTATATCGTGAATTGATCTGGTTTGATCCTTTTTTTAGGTTGGGGACCATACGCATACTTTCAAGTGTTGGAGGCGGCTCGAGTGCAAGGAGTAGAGAATGGCGCGGTGCAGCAACCGCCCCAAGGTGATAACGGTGAAGAAGAAGACGGTGGATTTATGGGCTTACATTTGGTGGATAATCCGAGTATGAGGAGAGAAGAAGATTTAGAAACTGGTAGAGGCTGAGATGAAGAAATTCTGAAGCTGGTTTGGTTGCTTTTTCTAATTCACACTTTCTCTTTTTCTTGAGATTCTTTGTTTGATTATATTCGTAGGTTTTGTGTAAGATAACGGTCGTTTGTTTTTTTCTTTTAACTGGATAGGCTCCGGTTTAAAGAGTCCGGTATTGGTGTTGTTATTGGTTATGCCTTTAATTAGTTCAGTCAGGTAAATCAAACCACAAGTCAAACCGATTTAATTTTATTAAAACGGTTTTGATCTTTCCGGTAGACCAAAAAACTAAAATAGAATTGGAACCTAGTCGCAACTCGTATGTAAATATCAAACACATTAACCAATTATTATCAGTTACCCTGTTACAACTATGTGTATATGTTTATATTCAAATGATGAATGGCAGCTGAACGTACAGTGGACGTAAATGAATATTTTTTTGATTAAAACAGAGAAATAAACAAATAGTTTATTTATTTAATTCGGTTTGATCAAGAAAAAAGAAAAAAAAAAGTTATTTTGAATGTAATATATATATATATATATATTTAAAAAAAAATATTGAATACGGCCAACTCTCTAATTAATTTTTACATTTATGTTCACGAGTTCTTTTATTAAATTGCAAGTTTTCAAACTGGTTTTCAGAGTTTTTGTTCGTGCCAAACAGACACGAATAAGCCAACTTTCTCGATAAAGCCGATTTGTTTTTTTTTTTACAAATGGTATGCGTTACCAAACTTTATTATATGCCAAAAAACAACCCGATTAACATTATGTTTATATATTACTAGTATTAAGCCCGTAATACGTACAGAAAAAAATAATTGATAATACTTAAGGAATAAAAACTTTAATGTATTTAAAGGTTAATGTATTTTTGTTGTGACAAAAAATAATAAAAATGTTATTGGTTAATTAGATTAAAGATTTAGGTAGAAGATATTAAAATTTAAAAATTTAAGAGTTCAAAGGAGAACACAAGTGAATTAGAATAAAAAAATTTAAATATATTACCAAAAATTTATTCAAAATACAATTTTAACCTTAAAAAACTATATAAGAAAAACACATTAACCAACGTTATAATTTAAATCATAATATCCAAAAATTATGTCTTACCGTGGATATTTTTTTACTATTTGCTCTATGGAAGTATTCTTCTTCCGCAAATGCTTTCCAACTTTCCCAAGTTTTTATGTACATTTTATTTTCATGTCAATAGCCAACAAAGAAAAATGATAAGAAGAAGATTAGCAACTGATAATGTAAAATGATGTTGAACAATATATGCAAAAGATATGTAAATTTCTAAATATTACAAATTTGATACCTTAAAAATATACGCGGTTTGTTTTTGTCAGTAATCTATTTGTTTTCATGCTTGTTTTTACCAATAATTGATCTTGAATAATAAGAGAGAGTGATGCTGTGTTCTCGTTCAAATGGAAAAGAAAGAGGTTAAGATTGAAAATAATAATGATTCAATTTTGATCTACTAAATAGAAGAGAGAAGAGGTTAAGATTAAAAAAATATGGGAGAGAGATCCAATAAAAAAGAATGAAAAAATAAAACATGTTTTTTTTTAAAAATAAAATTAATAAAAAATATTAAAGAATTAAGAAGAAGTCGTGGAATAAGGTATTTTTTTGAACAAAATACTTTTTCTTTTAATTTTTTTTTTCTATATAAATTTTGAGATGTGGCAGATTTTGATTGGTCAAGTGATTTGGTGTAACTTTCCTTATTATTAATCAATTGTAATAAAAAAAAAGAAAAAAAGAAAAAAAAAGTGAAGGTACTGAATTACATTGGTCTCCAAGCACTGGGTTACATAACATACGGGCTATGGGCTTGTGAAATAACTAATAAGAAAAGAAAATATCTGAAAGGAGTGGCATAGACGTAATTAAAAGGGTAGCAGAGGGATATTCTAGAGAACAAAAAAGGTACAATGAATGTCCCTGGCTCGATCATCACGCCCAAAGTTTGTTCTTCACATTCTAGACAGCACAGCATAGAAATAATCGACATTTTTTATTTTCAAAAATCTGGGATCCGTTATTGTTCTTTGATCTCTTTTGGTCATTTTCGAGTGATTGAAGTTTGGTAGAGAAGAAATGGCTTTGTCTATGGATCGGATCGTCGTTTCCCTATCATCTTACGTCAATCGTCCTCGTCAAGTTAGGGGATCCAGATCTTCCAGAGTTGCCATGGCTTCTACGATTCGATCTGCCACTACGTGAGCTTTATTTAATCGCTTCATTTCAAAATCGTGGGTTTTTTGGTTTGAGTATCGATGATAAATCTCCAGTTTCCTGTTTTCATCAATATTTTGCCCAGTGCAGTCTCATTTCGTTTCTATTTTGTTATAAGATTCATCGCGATGCATTTTTTTTTTATACATGTATGTATGGGTACCAGAAAAAAATAGAGATTAGAATCACTGTATTAGTTTCTGGTTCGTGAAATGATGAATTTGCTTCGTTTGTATGTAAAAATCATAGAAACTTAATTTTCTTATTTCTTCTTCAAAAATGGTTTGATTTGAAAATCTGTCTTTAGATGCAGAGAACAATCTTTTCTCTCTTCGTCTATAACATCAATTGAAATTTGCTATTCTCTTCTTCTTTCTATAACGCATGTATGAAATTGTTTTATGTTTTTGTAATTCTTTTTACTTAGTTGTTGACCCATAAGACTAGTATGCTAATCAATTTCTTATTCATTTTATTCTCTTGTTTGTTTATTATGTTACGAAAGCCTATACTGGTGTTGTTCAGGATTGTTGTGTAGTAGCTGCTTAGTCTATCTCTTCTGAAATTTGAAACTCTATTTGGTTAATTACAGAGAGGTTACGAATGGAAGGAAGCTGTATATCCCTCCTAGAGAGGTGCATGTCCAAGTTAAACATTCAATGCCGCCACAAAAGTTGGAGATCTTTAAGTCCTTAGAAGGATGGGCTGATGAAACCTTGTTGACTTATTTAAAACCTGTTGAGAAATCATGGCAGCCTACCGATTTTCTTCCCGAAGCTGAGTCAGAAGGATTCTATGACCAAGTCAAGGAGTTAAGGGAAAGGTGTAAGGAACTTCCCGATGACTATTTTGTGGTGCTTGTTGGAGATATGATCACTGAAGAAGCACTTCCCACCTACCAGACGATGTTGAACACATTGGATGGAGTTAGGGATGAGACAGGAGCAAGTCCTACTCCTTGGGCTATATGGACTAGGGCTTGGACTGCTGAGGAGAATAGACATGGGGATCTTCTTAACAAGTATCTTTATTTGTCTGGTCGAGTAGACATGAGGCAGATTGAAAAGACAATTCAGTATCTGATTGGTTCTGGAATGGTAAGCTCTACCGGTTCTTTTTTTTTTTGCTTTAAGCCCCAATTCCCTGAAATTGCATTTGCTCTGCAGTAAAGAGTGATCGAGGATGGGAAAAGAAACGTTGTCTGGTAATTTGAATTGACTGTTGAAATTAAAATCTACTTGTTAGCAACATACAAATAGTTTATGTTTCAAGTTCTGAAGATAGAATTGAAGTGATTCTTCTTAGCTGCCACTTTGAATGCTTTTACAGTTTTTCCATTGTGCGTAGTTTTGTCTTCCTAATTTCCCATATATGATTTGATTGATTGACTGTCTTATCTATTTTAGGATCCAAAAACTGAAAACAACCCTTACTTGGGTTTCATCTATACTTCCTTTCAAGAAAGAGCGACTTTCATCTCCCATGGAAACACTGCCAGACTGGCGAAAGATCGTGGAGATTTGAAACTTGCACAGATATGCGGTACCATTGCTGCTGATGAGAAGCGTCATGAGACTGCTTACACCAAGATTGTAGAGAAGCTATTTGAAATTGACCCCGATGGAACGATCTTGGGCTTGGCTGATATGATGAAGAAAAAGATCTCAATGCCTGCACATTTAATGTATGATGGCGAAGATGATAACCTGTTTGAGCACTTCTCAACTGTTGCCCAGAGGCTCGGTGTCTACACCGCCAAGGACTATGCTGATATTCTGGAGTTTCTTGTTGAACGGTGGAATGTGGAGACTTTGTCAGGCCTTTCTAGTGAAGGACACAGGGCCCAGGTAATTACCTCCATAAACCTTCTATTTCTTCTCAGTATACTACTTGTGATGAAACCTCCAAATTTATGTGTACTTCTCATAATCTCTTGGTAGTTTTTTGGTCATGAATACTATAATAGCTATACAGCTTAATCTGTGTTGTGTATTTGAACGGCTTGATCTGTTTTGTATATTTGAAGATCTGATCGGGACCAATCTGTTTCTATCATTGCCTTTGACAGGACTTTGTCTGCGGACTACCTGCAAGAATCCGCAAAATTGAAGAGAGAGCTCAAGGAAGAGCCAAACAGGCAGCCAAAAACATACCATTCAGCTGGATTTTTGGTCGAGAGATCAGGGCTTAAGAAGTTTACTACACAATTCTCGTTCAAATTATGCCAAGTAAGCCATAAAGTTCTTCACCAATCATCTCACCAACGAAGGACCAGTTTTAAACCACAAAAGTTCATTTGAATATGTTTTGTTTTATACGGAACATTGTAGATAAAGTTATGTGGTTAGGTTATGTTTCTGTTTGAATCAGTCAAGACCAAAGAAAGGTGTTCGAGTGTTCTTAGTGATAATGTCTGGTTACCAAGAAAAGACTTAAGAGTTTGCTTTACCTTTTTGATTCTCTTTTTGTTGTATCAGTTTCTAAACAATGTTCTCTCTTAATTAAAGAATGGTTTGTAAATCTACCATTTTTCTCTTGCTTGTTTATCATTTTCTTTTGTTATTTTAGTTTGTCAAAATACTTTCTTAATGTTAGACGATTTTTATAAGAAAAAGATGCTTTATATTCTATGCAAAAGCTGAATCATACATTTTTTATTTATTTAACAGTTCTAGAGATTCTGAGTTCCATGAATATTTAAAGTTTTTTTAAGCATAACAAGGTAATCGACCAATTCAATTCTTCAATACATATAAACCAAACCCTGAAAAACAGATCAAATTTAACATTTGATACAAACTCTCCCCTCAATCGAAATCATTACAAGAAGTCATTTTTCTTCAAACTTGGAGCGACCATGGCGAATCCTTGAGAGTCTCTTCACTCTGAACCTTACCAGTCCTCCTCATAGCAACTCCATTGTTGTTACCATCACCATCGACATAAGCATAGTACTTCAAGAAGAAGGCAAGAACAAGAACCATCCACTCAAGGCAAAAGATCACAACACAGAGTCCACCAGCTAGTTTCAAGATCAAAGACGCTTCTTTTTCACGGACATAAGAGTTAAGACTCTCGAGGAAATTAGAAGTGTTGGTGAATATGAGAACAGAGACTGATCCTTGGAAGATGGCAGTGAGGACAGTTACAATCATGTGTGCTGCATACCACCGGTTCTTACCATAGGATGCAGCTGCACAGCCGGAGACAACAGCTGCAATTGTGGTGGCGTGAAGGAGGATGAGGAAGAAACCACAGAGTGAAGGGATTAGACGAAGAGAGAGTGTAAGGAAGATGCAACTTGAGGATGCACCGAGGAGGATGTAGTTTGAGAAGAGGAAGATTTTGTGGGTGTAGTAGTGAGATTCTTGAATTGATTCTTGTGGTTGAGGAATTAAACCCATGATGTTGGATTTTTCTGATTGGAGTTGCAGAAAATTTTGAATTTTGAGATTTGGGAAGAAGAAGATAGCTAGAGAATTTGTGATTGTGGTGAGCTTGGAGAAGAAAGAGGACTCGGAATGCGTTTATGTAGAGAGAGATTCAAACGGTCGAATTTTCCAAATATGACCGTTGGGTTTACAGAAGTGAAGGACAGATCACGAACAGAGTGAGAGAGTAGTATGTGTTTAACGGCTAGTGTTTTTACTTTTCTTTCTTCAGTACAAGACTGGCAGGCCCATTGGGCCAAGTTGGGTTCATATTTCCTCGAGACAAGGATATTTTTATCCTGAACTCGGATCAGTTTTCATTAGGAAGAAAACATAAGTTTATGTCGTGTGTGTGGTTCTTGATGGTGTTTGGTCCGCTAAACTGAACCGAGTCAATCCAACAGAACCAAATAATTGACAAAATAAACCGAAACTGACCGTTTTATTCAAGTTCAACAAATATGAAACTTAAAGACAGTTTTAATAAACAGAGTAAAGTCTTATATGAAACCATAACCTACAAAAAGAAAAAACTGTTTCTTCTTCTTCTACTGCTTCTAAAACTGTTTCTGATTGAAAGAAGAAGAAAAAGTAGATTCAAGATCTTGGGCTGCTTCTAAAACTAAAGATCATGTTACCTAAAAAACCAATTATTTCATCTACAGAGCAACACAGCTTTGACGAAACTCGATGGGTCATCAATGTCCGGAAATCTGTCGATGCAGAGCTTGAAGATCACGATCTTGAAGAAGTTAAAGTGAGCATTTTCACTGTCCCTAAAGCTGTAATGTGTAGCCATCCAGATTCATACACACCTCAGCGAGTTTCGATAGGACCTTATCACTGCCTAAAACCAGAGCTTCACGAAATGGAAAGGTATAAACTAATGATCGCGAAAAAAATTCGAAAGCAATCTAAATCTTTTAGGTTTCATGATCTTGTCGAGAAATTGCAATCCATGGAGATCAAGATCCGAGCTTGTTATCATAAGTATATCGGGTTTAACGGCGAGACTCTGTTGTGGATGATGGCGGTAGATTCGTCCTTCTTGATCGAGTTTCTTAAGATTTATAGTTTCAGAAAGGTGGAGACTTTGATTAACAGAGTTGGGCATAACGAGATTCTTAGAGATATAATGATGATCGAGAACCAAATCCCGCTTTTCGTTTTGAGGAAAACACTCGAATATCAGTTTGATTCGATGGAATCAGCTGATGATCTGTTGCTCTCTGCTCTTACGGGAGTATGCAGAGATCTCTCTCCTCTCGTTATCAAATTCGACGATGGTGATATTGTGAAAGCTCAAATTCATGAGTACAACCATATCTTAGATTTCTTGTATCAGATGATCGTTCCAAGGATCGAAGATGAAGAAGAGCTAGAAGAAGAAGAAGAAGAAAACAGAGCAGACGACAATGGCGGAAACAGAGCAATTAGGTTTCTGAAAGAGATTAAGCATCAATTCAAAAGGGCTTTCGCATCTCAACGTGCAGACTTAATCTTGAGACTCCCATTGAGAATCATATCGAACCTTCCCGGATTCATCGCTCTGAAATTTTCAGCTGATTATCTCTTCACAAGACAAGAAAATGAAGCAACAACAACAAGACAAGAACCATCATCATTGATTTCGATTCGCGATATCGAAAAGCCTCCTCTGGTCGAAGAACTCACAATCCCATCAGTCTCCGATCTCTACAAAGCTGGGGTTCGATTCAAACCAACAACAAACGGTAACATTTCAACGGTAACATTTGATTCAAACTCAGGTCAATTTCACCTCCCTGTAATAAACCTAGACATCAACACAGAAACCGTTCTTCGAAACCTCGTCGCTTACGAAGCTTCAAACACTTCAGGACCTTTAGTGTTCACTCGTTACACAGAGTTAATTAACGGAATAATTGATTCAGAAGAAGACGTTAGGTTGCTTAGAGAACAAGGCGTTCTTGTGAGCCGTCTCAAGAGTGATCAAGAAGCTGCAGAGATGTGGAATGGTATGAGCAAATCTGTGAGGTTGACCAAAGTTGGGTTTTTGGATAAGACTATCGAGGATGTTAACCGTTATTATACCGGACGGTGGAAAGTGAAGATTGGAAGATTGGTTGAGATATATGTTTATGGTTCTTGGCAGATTCTTACGTTTTTTGCGGCGGTTTTGTTGTTGATGTTGGTTTCGTTGCAAGTGTTCTCTTTGGTGTTTAGCTCGTCGCTTCGGTTGAGAGCCGGTTAGGTGACATTCGAGGTGGTGATCAATCTGATGAAGTGGTATTTATCAGATTGTAAAATACTATTTTAATGTGTTGTTTTTGGTTCTAAATGAGATGAACGGTAAAAACAAATTTTTTAAATTAGTATTTTAATAGAACTACTATTTTAACATAAGTCAATAACATAAATATTACATCCTTTATGAAAAAATTGCAGAATTAATAAATCAATAACATACTTCACATGTTTCTAATTAATCATATTTTTAACATTTTTACATATATTAAGAAAATATAATAAAAGCTTATTATAAATGCATCATTTTGTGCGATTAACAATTTTCTATAATTCTAAATCAATAGTATGCAATTTTTTTAAGTTTATAATTCATCATCAATAACTAATAAAAATTAATTTAGGTTTTTGAAACTATTTTTTTTCTAGAAATATAATTAACAAGAAACAGATGGAATAATATTTTATAGATTATTTAAATGAGTTCATTCTGTTTTATTTGAATAACACAAAATTTTTATTAACTTCATAATATATAAACTAATAACATTAAATTTTTAGTTAAGTTTTTTAAAAATTTAATTGAATTACAATAGAATTTTTATAAAATTTAACTCCACTAAATGCACAAACGACCACCTTAATTTGCTTTAATCGAAGTAGAAAAAAATAACTATATTTTGCAAAAAAAGCCATCCAAACTTGAGAGGGAGACAGAATAGGGTTTTGGGTTTAGAATCAGAAACTGCTGCTCAAGTTTACTCTGTGAGGAGAAAGCAGAAATGTGGAGATCCGTTTTCCGGAGATCACAAAATGCGACTCGGAGCCTCGCCGTTACTCGAATCTCGAAGAAGAAGACGCAGATTTCATCGCTAACCTCCCTTTCCAGGTTCTCATCTCTCGAGTCGTCTGGAAATGCTTCTGCCCAAAACATCAGGTTCTTCTCCACGAGCCCTACGGAAGAGATCCCAATCTCCTCAGCCGCAGAGTCGAATGCTTCCGATTTGGGGTTTTCAGAAAGTGGCGATTTTGGTGTAAATGGTATTGGTGAAGATGGAGATTCAGAGATTGTTACAATTGAAGCTTCTGAAGATGTATCTGCTGATGGAAACGTGGATTCTCAGGTTGTCGAGGTGTACCAATTTGATGACGAAAAGTTCGAATCTGTAGTGTCTTTGTTACGGAGTGATGAAGAGTCCTTGGAGTTTGGTCTCAAGACGCTTAATGTCGACTTACACTTAGATTTTGTGGTCAGAGTGTTTGAATCCCCAGGGATTTCAGGTAAGAATTTGATTAGGTTTTTGAAGTGGGCAACTAAGAAAGATGAGATTACTGTTACCACCTCACTTGTAGAATCTCTTCTTTTAGCTATTGCTGGTGATACACGTAGAATGGATGCTTATGTTTTGTGGGATTTGGTTAAGGAGATTGCTGAGAAAGAGAATAGTAGTGTTTTGAATTTGGAGATATTGAATGAATTGATAGCCTTGTTTGCGAAGATTGGTAAATCGAAAGCTGCTTTTGACGTGTTTAGTAAAACTGAAGAGTTTGGGTTTACTCCGAATGCTAAAACATACTATTTGACATTGGAGGCGCTTTGTAAGCGGTCGTTTATGGAATGGGCATGCTCTGTATGTGAGAAAATGCTTAAGAGTGGTGTGTTACCAGAGGGAGACCAGATTGGTAACATCATAACTTGGTTTTGCAAGGAAGGGAAGGCAGAAGAGGCTTATTCGGTTTACGAATTGGCAAAGACTAAAGAGAAATTCCCACCTCCTAGATATGTGGCTACTCTGATAAGTGCTCTCTGCAAGAATGATGGGACTGTCACGTTTGCTCAGGAGATGTTGGGTGACTTATCTGGAGAAGCTAGGCGACATGGGATCAAACCATTTTCTGATGTTATCCATAGTTTATGCAAGATGAAAAATGTTAAAGAAGCTAAGGCTTTGCTTTTAGATATGATTTCTAAAGGGCCTGCTCCTGGGAATGCGGTGTTTAATTTGATTGCCCATGCTTATTCAAGAACTGGAGATCTGGATGAAGCAAAAGAGGTTTTAAAGTTGATGGAGAGTAGAGGTTTGAAACCAGATGTGTACACATACACTGTCATCATTAGTGGTTATGCTAAAGGAGGGCTGATGAACGAAGCTCAAGAGATTCTCGCAGAGGCGAAAAAGAAACATAAGAAGCTTAGTCCTGTGACATATCATGCACTTATCCGAGGCTATTGCAAGATTGAAGAATATGACGAAGCTCTGAAACTTTTGAAAGAAATGAATCGTTTCGGGGTGCAGCCTAATGCTGATGAGTACAATAAGCTGATACAATCATTCTGCCTCAAAGCTCTGGATTGGGAAAAAGCAGAGATGCTGTCTGAGGAAATGAAGCAGAAAGGCTTGCACTTGAACGCGATTACTCAGGGGCTTATAAAGGCAGTTAAAGAGATAGAATCTGAAGCCAAGGTAGCGGAATATGGCAACTTACTTGCTGAAGCATAGAATCCGATCCGATATTTGTTATTGTTTTATCAGTATGGACTAAGCTTTTGAAGATGTTTATCTTGGTTTTATATCCCAGAAGATACCTTGTTTGTTATTTTGTTACTGGAATTGTCTTTCTGTACTCCAGAAGAATCACCCAATAAGCCTTCACGATGTTCACAATCCAAGATTCGGTTCAATTTTTTTGTAGCTTTTGATTTAAGAAGTGAATCAATTATGGTCATTGTTCGGTATTCGAATTCATAAAGGTATAAGTAACAATAACAAATAATACAAACTTGTAAAAAAAAAATCAGGAAACTCTAACGACCACTTTATTCTTCTTGCCTGCAGAGAGAACAAGACCTTTCCCTTCAACAATATCTTCTTCTTCTACTCTCTTATTCTCATCATCAACTCTCTCATTGTTCATATAAAACCCACCTTGCTTCAACATTCTTCTCGCAGCAGATTTGCTCTCAAACAAACCCGCAGAAACCGATAGATCCACAATCGATAAACCCGAGACTCGATCAATAGGCAGTGAGCAAGAAGGTATATCCTCTGCAATTCTCTCAATCAAGTTCCAATCAAGCTTTGTCTCAGCTCCTGGTCTTAAAGCTTCTGTTGCTTTAATGGCTTCTTTCAAACCTTCTTCTCCATGTACAAATCTGGTTACTTCTTCAGCCAGTTTGATTTGCGCGGTATTAGGGACATACCCTGGTTTGCTCATTTGATCTTCCAAGATCTTTATCTCATCCAAACTCAGAAAAGTTAGGGTCTTTAAGAAGCGTATCACATCAACGTCTGGAACTGAGAAGAAGTACTGATAGAATTTATAAGGTGATAACATCGAAGGAGAGAGCCAGATTGCTCCATCTTCTGATTTCCCGAATTTTGTCCCATCATTTTTCAATAGAAGAGGAAACGTTAGCCCGTACGCCACTTCTTCGGTTTGGATATTCTTCCGGATTAAATCGGTTCCAGCTGTTATATTCCCCCATTGATCACTCCCACCTATCTGAACATTGATCCCTTCGTTCTTGAACAAGTGAAGAAAATCATAGGCTTGCAATAACTGATAAGTGAACTCGGTGTAGCTCATACCTTGTTCTGATTCTAGTCTCTTCTTCACACTCTCCTTTGCCATCATAGTACCAACTCTAGCAAACCGACCAACTTTGTTCAGAAAGTCGAGTATTGTCATATCTTTCCACCAGTCATAGTTATTAAAAATCACGTAGGAGCTACCGGAACTCGGATTGCCACCCAGAATCTTGATAATGATGTTCTTAATCCCCGCAATGTTTTTCTCAAGGGTATCCGTGTCAAGCTCAGGTCTTTCTAAGCTTTTACCAGATGGGTCACCAACCCGTCCTGTGGCACCGCCAATTAAACCAACAGCTTGATGTCCACATCTTTGGAACCAAGAAAGTACAATGATACCAAGTAGATTACCCAAGTGTAAACTCTCAGCAGTTGGATCAAACCCGCAGTAGACCCTAAGAGGAGCTATGTTAGGATCAGAACAAGCAGACCTGAGATTCTCGCTTGTGATTGACTCGAGGAGACCTCTTTCTTCAAGTATATCGACTACATTAGGGCGAGAAACAGCATGATTATCTGTCTCAAGAGATGAAGTAGATTGAATAGAGCACTTAACAGAGGAGAACAGAGGAGTTGTAGAAGTGGAGAAAAGGTGAGGAACTTGAACCCTTCTGAAGCAAGCGGAGGAGGGTTTCTCAGGAAACACGAGTAAAGAAGCTACCCGTAAGGAAGATAAGAAGGTTCTGGAACAAATAGGCAAGATACACCTTGAAGCAAGCGTCATTCCTGTTGCATATGCCATATAATTATATGCTAGAACCTTTCTTGAATAGCAAAGCTAGTAATTACACCTGAAAACTAAATAGAAACACCCATTAGCTTAACAAAAAATGGTAAATTACGGATCTTTTTCCTCTAAAACTCTAAAGAAGCATGTGCAAGTAAATGCACAAGTTGATCTGATAGAATAAATAAAAACTAGCCTTTCTAATTGCAAAACTGAAAATTCCAGTGATTTGGAATGAAACGCTTCGATTAAGCCTCTAACAAGTCATCGATTTAATTTATAAAAAAAAACTGATATTATATCCAAATTCTCATGCAGGCAATTTGACAAACACCTTATGAGCATTAACAATACAGTTCCATATTGTCCCCCATTAACCCGGGAACGACATGGTTCAATCTCCAAAAGTGGAAACTTCAAACCAAACTATAAAGGAATCCCGAAATTTACATCAATTTGTAAAGGAAACCCCAGCATTGCATCGAAACAGACCCAGAGAAACTACTTTGGGATAACATAAAATAAATACATTCCCAACTTGGGCAGAAATTGCAACACATCTAAATGGATAAAGAAACCACCCAACTAAACTTTGAGCAGAAGATGAAGATGAAGTTGAAAGAGCTTACTGGTTTACAGCTCCAGGAATGGAATTTGTTTTCGACCTTTGCTTTGCTTATTCCACAGATCAATGCTTCGGTTTATTTGAAACCGAAGATAGAACCTCAAACTCTCTGGTTTATTTAAAAACCCGGTATTAGTTCGATTTGAATCGGTTAGGATTAAAACACCGGGATCCATAAAATCCAGTTGATTAATCCTCTCTCGGGTTTGTGGTTTTACCTTATCCATAAGATTCATTCGATTTACTTTTTTTCTTCTCGATATTACTATTTTCTTAAGAATATAAGTATATTTTATTTTCTTGTTGGAGTGAGAAAGATGCGTGAAGAATCCACACACATTGATCGTGACTTAACAACTAACACAACAAAGTCGGATGATATAAATTTGAAATAATTTTTTTTAATAAAACATTCGAAATAATTATTAAATCTTTTTTTTTGGACAAACTCGTTATATTAAATTAAATTTCAGGTTACAAGGAGATGGCTCTCTGCCAGAGAATATAACTTACTTGATACATAATTAAACAAACAAAGCATGAAAATGATAGAGTAACTTGAAATAATTATTAAATCTGTTACTTGAAATTTCGCTTCAACAAGAATTTTTATTTTTATTCAGACAAAGTGGTGTGATGATAGGAAAACACTATAATGCAACATCACAACACCGTATAGTCCTTTGGTTTCTCTTAACAGATCGAAATCGACTATGCTGTGTTCTTTCAAAACCTTTATAACACATTCAAGGTAAATTTCGTGTGAAACCATAAGCCAAGCTTCATCATATAAAATTCGAACATATACACATATATACCTCTTCAAACATATACTTCCATAGCCAAGCTTCATCATATATTCATATAACAAATACGTTAAAAATAAATATATATATATATATATATATTCACATAAGAAATAAAAATCCCACGACTGGATGCAGCACCAGCAGAATTAAGGAGTTATTATTAATTCTGCAAAGGAAAATTTATTTATGGTCTAGCTACTACACGATGACTGAATCTTGAGACACCAGACTAGATTTTTGGGTTTGAAACTATGATTCATACTTAATCAATTCATCCGTTTTCCATCTTCATCAAAATACACAGCGATAACTTTATTAGGTTTGAAATAATTAATGTGGACTTCAGGTGCCACTTTTTCTCCAGTCTCGGCTGCACGCTCTGAAACACACAAAAAGAGAATGAACATAGTAATCAATGATCGATGCTGCTGGATTTTTTTTTTTTTTAACTTGTAATCTCGTTCGAGTCTCGAATCATCTTCACTGTATCCACACATTTGAAGATGAGAAAAGCTAAACAAAACAAAACATCACATGGCTAATTAATTCGTCGAAAAAAAAACCATAGGGATAAAAATCTCCCCATCTCTACATACCGTAGACTGACATAGAGAGAACTATTGCTCCTGGTCCATTCTTCAAGTCTGCAATCAAAGTAACAAATCCTAATACATATATTTATATGATCTCGTGAATTTTACAGATCTGAAGC
>CM051373.1:13757276-13887638 GCA_028015245.1 Cardamine occulta | reverse complement strand
AAATCACTTGACTTATCTTGACTTCAAAGCAGTCATAAGCAAATACCTGGAGAAGTAACTCATAGTTCGAGTTGAATAAAAATACACTAAAAGCCCTGTGAAGCAAATTCTTAGCTTCAATATTTTCCATCAGATGACCTGCAGATTTGATAAGGTATCAGTATCTTGAATAGTGGCATAGAAAGAGCTAAGAAGTAAAAACAGCCGCCCTCCAATCACTTTAGTAAGACGACTATTTACAATTGTAGACACTGAAAATGTTAATATCTACACCAGAAATAAGATGTTCGACACATTCATGGAGAGGCCTAAGACATTTGATGGAAACTCAAAGGTGCGATCTTAGAGGGGCTAAGAACAACATAAAATCTAAGCAACCACGTTATATCAAAAATATTGACGCACCAACTGTAACTAAGTTCAGTCATAAGAGAACAATAAAGAAGCACATTTATTTGAATGGAAAACACTAAGAGACAGGACAAGACACGACACGACACAAGTCCACTTACAATTATATTTGCTGTCATGCCCCACGACACGATCAGTTTCATCAACAAGAATGCATCTGCAAGTAAGATTGAAATGAAGAGATGAATCATTAATTAAGGTGGAGAGACGTATAGATTTATGTACTGCGCATCAAGAAACCTAAAAGTTAGAGGAAACACTTCCATCAAAGTAAAGGATCAACCATTATCATCAGAAGATTAAGACAACAAAAATTTAAATCCAAAGGCCAAAGGATACATTTTAGGCCAGAAACCTGTGAACATAGCTAAACCTGACTATTCTATTCCTGCTAATACTGTGATATCTTTCACAGAAGACACTAAATCGTTGACATTTTTGGCCTAAAACAGAGAAAAGGAAAAAATATGAAAGTCAATAAATCAATAGACCTAAATTCCTAAACCACAGTTAATTGACAAAAATCCAAATCCCAGAACCAAATTTCTTCTTTCCTCCCATTTTCACAACGACCCAACAACAATGGAGAAACAAAATTCGAGGATTGAATTTATAGACAAAAAGGTCCTATTTTGACAAAACCCAAAAATCGAAGACTTACTCATCCTCAAACATGAGACGTCTCTGAACAGCATCCATTCCAGCATCTTTAGAATCTGTCATTGTGGTAGCGGAGAAAGCACGAAAAATCGGCAACTTTCTCGATGAAATGGGAACGGAAACGAATCGGATCGATGATAGAGGAAGAAGGGCAAATCGGGAAGAAGAAAGAGCGAGAGATCTGAGGCGAATCAACGGGAGATTAAATATAGAAGAAGCAGACATTGGTGGTGGTGTGCATGTGGTGATGACTACTGCTTTCCGGCTTTCTGCGTTTTATTTTATTAAAGGTCCACGATTCTTACCATGTGCTTTTCCGTAGACTATAAAAACCCCAAACAAAAGCGGATAAGATTATTTCCATTTTTTAAAAATAAAAGATCTATATAAATAAATTTTTATTGGCCCTCGTTTTGATCAGAAGAGAGGAGCACAATTAGGGTTAGGGGTTTTCCCTTCCTGCGATATTGTTCTTTAGCCGCCGTTGAAGATGACTGGTAAGGCCAAGCCGAAGAAGCATACGGCGAAGGAGATTCAAGCGAAGATCGATGCTGCGTTGACTAATCGAGGCGGAGGAAAGGCGGGAATCGCTGATCGGACTGGAAAAGAGAAAGGAGGTCACGCTAAGTACGAGTGTCCTCACTGCAAAATTACAGCTCCTGATCTAAAGACGATGCAGATCCATCACGAATCCAAGCATCCTAAGATCCCTTATGAAGAATCAAAGCTTGTGAATCTCCATGCTATCTTAGCACCAGTAGCTGAAACCAAACCTAAACCTGGCATTAGGGGAAGCTTGAAGAAGTAATTCTATGTTTCAATTTCATGAAAATTTGTCATCTTTTTGGTTTTGAATATTATGATTTGCTACTCTTTACCCCAAATCCATCATGTTGTTGATGATGCTTATAATGGCTTCTACCTTTTGTTATGATCTCATACTTATCATCTGCTATTTTCTTAAATGAATAAAACTGTTATTTTGAGTATATCTCTTAGTGCAGGTGAAGGTTTGATGTCATTTGGTTTAGCATTATAGTCTGTTTATTTCTTTTGACATAACATTTTAAGGGCAGGAATTTGTTTAATAAAGAAGAGGAGAGGATTTATCTTAGATCAACAACCTCTGTTTCTTTTTCAGACAAGTTTTAGATGAACAAGATAAGCAAAGTAAGCACGATTGTGTTGTTTGTTGCAGTACACGTTTGGTTTAACTGGATTGTGTGTTAGGATTAACGAGCTTAAAGTTATTTGCCTATTGAAGCTGCAAGGCACGTCAATGTGCAGACATCTTCTTGTTTTCAGAAAACTCTTGTAGACATAAACAGAGATGTCTAAATTAAAACCTTAGGTCTGGATGATCTCCCAAGCACGTCTATGCGCAGACTTTTGTTTTTCTCATAGTGACATGAAATTTCTTACCTAGAATCTTTAGGCTAGAAGATTTAGTCATTATCTCTCTGATTTGCGTCCTACTGATACTTGGCTGATGATTCTTAGGTAAGATTTGATTTGGTTTGGTTTTGGATTTGTTACGGTTTAGTTCCTGTCAGAAAATTTAGGCTGTTCGTCTGGTTATTTAATTTTCTCGGTTTGGATTATATTTTGTCAATTTCGTTTTACATTGAAAGTGTCAATTATATTGTTGCACATGTTTTCATCTGTGCCCAATTGGATGACTCGATCACGTGGAGACTGAGAATGGGAATCAAAAGTTAGATATATACAAAATATATAATCACCATTTTTTTATGTATTCTATTTTTTAGACTTTTTTCTATTCACGCGTTAGATTGATATATTGTTGACAAAAAAAAAGATCGGATAATTTATTATTTTCTGTAGTAAATATGAGTGAAACCAATCAGCCATGATAGATAAACAGAATATGATCTCTACACGTTAAAGAAAGATGATGAAATTGGATATTTTAATTATCCTTAACAATATATTTAGAGCATACTTGTGTTAATACATGTGCTATATAGTCAGAAACCTTGTCCTGAAGTGCACATGGTATAATTGGAAAATGACTCGATACTCTTTAACCTCCTCTGTTTTCAATTTTAATAATTGATTTTATAACGAAAGTTTACTGCCGAATTTGATTGGCTAGGAGAAATTACGTCTCTTTTTTTTGTTTTCATCGGTTTAATAACTCTTTCTATGAATTAAAGTCTTGGTATTTTGCATAGCGTTCCACTCATGCAGTTATTGTTTCAAATTAATTTTATAAATAATTGTTATTTGAAAGATAATGTCTTTAAACAATTAGATAAGGGCAACTTGAAGAGTTGACAAAGAAAAATAATGCAACATAATAAGCATTAGTGGTCAATAAGTTAAATGACCTCTCATGCATCAGTTTGTAATGAAGAATTAGTAACCTTTCTGTACATTCTATTTCTAGAAAACCAAATAGAAGTTGTGATTAAGAATTTTGAGATAAACTAATTTGTCCTAATAAAAGAATCATCCAGACACCAAATCAGTCGAATATCAAATTAGAACCCGAAATATATCCCTCTTGGTTTCAAACTTTAGCAGCTTGCGGTTTTGGTGTCTGGACATTTTCTTCTTCATGTAGCAACCTTCTCCTCTTGAAGCCATAACCGTGATACCGATACATGATGCTGAGGAGACACTGCCTCAAGCTCACTATATCAAAGGTCTCTATAAAATTCAAGTCCCTTTGTCTCCACTTTAAACCCGCGTTCTTCTGGTATTCCTCGAGCACAGATGACAAGCACCAGCTCTGAACTTTTCTCAAGCATCCCACTAGACAACCTGTCCTATGCTGCATTCATAATAAGTTCACCAAACCATAAATAACTCACAAAAGAAGCCAAGAACACCATGTAATATATGATAGCAAAGAGGCTAAGTTCGTAGAAGAAATTGTAAAATTACCTTTCCACGTTTTCAATGTATGAGAATTGGATGGTTTCTTACATCTACAGAGAAACAAAATATCTACTTTAAGACTCATGAAACAGCTAAGAAGAGCGACCTATAGATATCAAAGGACATTATCCTTACCAACTAAGACTTTGAGAGCATCCAAGACTGTATCTTTTGGCATTGGAGTTGGAGGATCCTGCAGATCGTAAACAATTCGATATAAGCCACAAGCAACAAGAAAGAATTGATGATTAACAGAGGCTAAGGAATCTTTCAACGGAAACTTTGATGAAACTCACCGTTTTGCCTTCGATTCCAAATTGGAAAAGCTTAATGTTGTTGGCCTCAAGAAACTTCAGATTCTCCTCTGGGTATGGTTCAGGACACAGATAACTGTTTTGGTGAATCAAAATCAATTAAAACAATATAAATGAATAAACCCAGAAGATAACATAGAAGAGAAATCAATCAAAATCTTACATGATGGAACGAAGATTTAGGGTTTCGAGGAAACTGAAATTCTCAGGTTGAGGAAGCCCAGATCGGTAAATACCATCTTCAACCATCGAGAAATTCGACGGCGGAGCTGAAACACCACCGTCGTTACCATCCACTTCCATAATCAAACACATCCAATTCAGTTAACCTCTACGAATCAAATCAGAAACAGAGGAAAACCCAAGAAATCTAAGGATTTTGATGGAATTGAAAAAGAGAGAAAAAAAAAGGTATTTTTATGGGAGGAGAAGGGATCAAGTGGGGATTCTCTCTCGGAAAAAAGGAGAACTTTGAAAAGCGGACTCAGATTTTGGTAGGATTCTTCCTTCTCTTTCTGTTAATAAACCTTAAAGGATTTAGTGTGGGACCTCCCTTAGGAATCTCCACGATTCTGACACGTGTTGCTTCCTCTGCTGTTCATTACATCTCACAGCTGACAATTCTTACGAATCTAAATTTGGGTCAATCCCTATAACTTTTTTTTTTTTTTATTAAACAAAATTTCTTATAAAGTTGAGCTCGAATAAATATAGTGGTAGAATCACAAAAGAAAAGTAAACTTAAGTGGTCTCATTTAAAAACTTAAGTAAACTGTTGAGTATTTCTTGACTATTGACAATTGTCGTTGACTAAAAAAGGAAAACCCAGATAATTTCAAAAATAGGATAATATGTATATTTAAGTTATATGAATTGTTTTCTAACTTTTAAGTATCTGATTTAGTATATCCAAATTGAGAATCTAATTCTTTCCTTTTCCTCCGGATCAGTCTAATCTTGCTCATATGCTAACATTGATTCTTAAGATTCATATGTAGGGTTTCTTTATCTCATACTTGTGTTTTGTTTACAATGCTATACTACTATATGTTCTTTTTTAAGAAAAATATAATGTTTTAGTGTTTTTATTCACTTTGCATTTACGTTTACATCACATGGGTTGTTATTAAAATCAAATAGTATTACAATTTGTTTTTTTTTTTAAACATATATAATTTTCGTTTAAAATTTCTAAACTACAGTTGACAAGAAAAATAAAGATTGTTTTTTTCTTTTCATTTATAATAATTGATTACCGTTCTATTTTTTTCATAGGTTAGGTATAAGAAAATTACAAAAAGCTGTGTTTGCTTTCTCAATCGATCAGATCATCTGACTTATACAGCTTGTTTGATTATCTATCAAATTATCAATCCAATACATCTTCATCATAAATAAAGAGAGATGATTATTATTATTTGGCAAGGAAAACGCCAAAATGTTACCAAATTGAGTTTTTTTCCCACCAAAAAAAAAACAAAAGATTCAATCTCTTTTGTGTCTTTAGCTTCAATGGATGGACGAAAAATCTTGAAAAAGTCAGTCTTCAACAGAATCAACTTTAACTTCTGTTTTTGTCTGATGCAAAGAGCCTCCTCCATTGTCATCTTAAACAGAATCAGTCTCAACCTCTGATTTTATCCGATGCAAAGAGGCTCCATTGTCATCTCCTGAATCATCATCATCATCATCAAAGTAAAGAGGATCATCCTCATTTTTTGAGCTAGGAATGTGCTCGAGATGAGTATGCTCTTCCTCTTCCGCTTCCTCTTCTTTCTCGTCCTTTTTCCTAGGCGAATCATCAGTATCTCTGTCGCTATCATAGCGCGAAGAAGTGCTTTCATCATTTGATTTCTGGCTGCTTTTACTGCTTAGCCTCTCATCACTGACATTCAAATCTTCCCAGCTATATCTATACTTTATCTTCAAGCTCTGCGCCTGGTTCTTCTCATCAATAGGCTTTGGTGGTGGACTATCTTGGTCCTTTTCATGTTCATCATCTGAGTTAGAATCAGACCCATCATCGTCTTCATCTTCAAGTTTCTTCTTATTCTTCTTCTTGCTCGCACTCTCCTTTTCGCTTTCCAAAGATGATTCTTCTTCTGATGATGTACTAGACTTGTCATCTTTCGTAGCTACTTCAGGAAGAAGAGATACAAGACGTGAATCATGCCGGCTTAAGGCAATAGACATGCTCTTGTCCTTGAAGGATAAGATAGGAACTACTGTGGGAATACCGTCTTCTGTAGGCATCGAAAGGAAGCTAAGTGCAACCATTACATCGCTTATCAAAGGACGAGCTGTCGCTTCCTCTTGCACACACATTGAAGCTATTGCCACTGCTTGGTTTAGCCCTCTCTCTGAGAATTTCTTCTCTAGAACTGGATCTGCCATATCCGGGTATCTTTTTGGATCTCTAAATATCGGTTGTGCCTGTGATAATATGAATTGTTCAGTAAGGAAACAACTTCATGCTTTGATCGATTCAAAAAACAAAAATAGTCATCTTTATAGTTTGCTTTTTACCCAAGAAACTAAGTTCTGTTCATCATTAGGCCTAGTAGTATCAAGTGCTTTTCGACCTGTGATGAGCTCAAGTAACACAACTCCAAAGCTATAGACATCTGATTTAATAGTGAGAGTTCCACCTCGCGTATACTCAGGCGCGGAGTAACCATAAGTTCCCATTACTCGAGAAGATAAAGCCATCATCTTATCACCGGTCCCTGGTCCTAGCTTATGCAGACCAAAGTCAGAAAGCTTAGGAGTAAACTCATCATCTAACAAAATGTTTGAAGCTTTTAAATCTCTGTATATGACAGGTGGATTCGCTTTATCGTGCAAGTAATCAAGCCCTTGCGCTGCGCCATACGCTATCTGCATCCTTGTTGTCCAATCCATCGGTTTGCAGTCTGATTTTGATTCTGCAAAACAAACATCCAAAATCTCAGCACTTTTTAAAAAACCTGTGTTGAGAAAAGAAGCTCTGAATATAATACCGTGAAGATGGTCTTGAAGGGAACCTCCAGAGATATAATCATAAACCAAAAGCCTTTGATCTCCATCTGCGCAGTAGCCTACAGGCTTAACAAGATTCGGATGATCAAGTTGACCTAAGGACAAAACCTCAGCTTGAAACTCTTTGTTCCCATGTAATCCATGCTTGTCTAGTTGCTTTACAGCCACCACCTACATTCCCCAAAACAAGACCAAATTATAATGGATCATTGAAAAGTATCTAACTTTGGTGATGAATCATGAATGTATCGCAAATTCAAAATTTTAAACTTCAGATTTGGGAAAGAACCTGGCCAGTAGATTGAAAGGTTCCTTTATAAACTCTACCGAATCCACCTTCTCCTAACAAACATTCTTGCCGGAAATTCTTTGTCGCCGTCGCTAATTCCCGGAAAGTGAATGTCTTCAACGTCGTTTCTTCCGGTTGCTCTGTATCATCTGCCCGTCTCCGCTCTATACCAGGTGGTCTGGATTGGTTGTCGTTAGTCTCATTCGTAGTTGAAGATTTCTTGCTCTTTGGCGAAGAGAAACATGGAAAACAGTGCATGATGATCAAAATTAAAAGGGTATAATAAGCTAATGAAGAGAAAGAAACAGAGAAAAAAGACAAGATTTTTGTTTAGTTTAGGATTTAGCAATGGTCGGGTCCTTCACGGGAGATTGAAGGACCGACGTAAAAATGAAAGGAGAAAGAGAGGAGAAAGAAGAAGAAGGAGAAAAATCCAAGCCAACGGTGATCAATGAAGAAGAGTTTGGATTTTTTTTTTTAATTCTCAATCTCTCAAAAACTCTAACCTTTTCCCAAAACCATGGAGAACCATCCTCCTTTCAATTTCTGTAAAATCTAATTTTAACCCTTTTTTAATCTGTAAAAATTTAGTTTACGTTCCCAAGTACAGGTCTTGAAGTGGATTAATCTGTCCAATAACAAACTAAACTTAATTATTTGCGAGTTTTGATAGATTTCATTATCTTTCTGAAAAATGCTATTTTAGAAAATCACCCCTAACTTTCGAAATAAACTACTACATTTTCTTTTAATCTTAACCCCGCGCAATAGACTTCTTTTCAAAATAACCCGCGTAATCTATTTGGACCTCTTGTATTGGGTTAGGCAATAAGGCCCAACAAGTAAGCCCATTTAAAAGATTTGTCCCCTCTACATTTGCAATTTGCAACTATTCCGGCCAACGCTTTCATCTGCGTCTTCTTCCCTTGACATTCTCTGAAAAATGAGTCTCCGATTCAAATTGTGATCGCCTTGTTCTTCTATCATTTGGATTCGCTTCACTCATCACTTCCGGATCTCTGAGTTTGTTTTCGAAAATTTCTTCGCCGTTCCATAGACTCCGAATGGTAACTTGGATTTGTTTATTTGAAATTCTTCAATTTCCTCGCTTTGATCGTCTTCTGTTTCTTAATGTGTCTCGTTTGGATTCTACCTCATAATTTTTCTGATTGACGTCAACATCTGTGATCATTCTTCGTAGATATCGACAAACTCTGTGCTAGTTACTTAGTATCTGTAGATTCATCAGCTGAATTAGGGCTTTCTTAAGTTTCCTGGTTTCCCCAATCCCTATTTTGACTTGGATTATTTTGGAATGTTTGTTAAATTACGAATGTATTTGATTGTTAATTCCCAGGACATCATCATTTTTGTGTTAAATGGATAGATGGATTAAGGTTTTGTGTATTGGATACAGCGAAAATCGTAGACTTAATCAAATTTTCTTGCTGTTATTTTGTTTACAGTGGAGTTTACTAGGCTGTGCAGTTCTTAAGATGATTGGCGTTTTGCACTGAACAAAAATCTGCTTTCAGATGCAATGCGTCATGGCTGATCAAGCTTTCATCGCTTTAGGTTCCGAAGATATTTTAGGATCAGACCATGCTTTGGTTGTTGGGAAAGAGTTTCCCGATGTGGAAAGTTGTAGAAGAACTTTGAAAGATTTGGCTTTAGCTCTGCATTTTGATCTTCGTATAGTGAAATCAGACCGAAGTAGATTCATAGCCAAATGTTCCAAGGAAGGTTGTCCGTGGAGAATTCATGTCGCCAAATGCCCTGGCGTTCCCACGTTTTCGGTTAGGACACTTAACGGCGAGCATACCTGTGAAGGGGTACATGATCTCCATCATCAGCAAGCGTCGGTTGGTTGGGTTGCAAGGTCGTTAGAAGCACGGATTAGAGATAATCCCCTGTACAAACCAAAGGAAATATTACAAGATATTCGTGATGAGCATGGAGTTTCGGTTTCTTATATGCAGGCTTGGCGCGGGAAAGAACGGAGTATGGCTGCACTTCATGGTACTTATGAGGAAGGATATCGTCTTCTTCCTGCTTATTGTGAGCAGATAAAACTGGTAAACCCTGGAAGCTTTGCTTCTGTTTCTTCTTCTGGACCTGAAAACTGTTTCCAGCGCTTGTTTATTGCGTACCGAGCATGTATATCAGGATTCACTAACGGTTGTAGGCCGCTTCTTGAGCTCGATAGAGCACATTTAAAAGGTAAGTATTTGGGTACGATACTCTGTGCAGCTGCGGTTGATGTGGATGATGGTCTGTTTCCTCTCGCGATGGCGGTTGTTGATATCGAAAGCGATGAAAATTGGAATTGGTTTCTCCTAGAACTAAGGAAACTTCTTGGGATGAATTCAGAGAGCACGCCGAGACTCACGATTCTCTCGGAGAGACATCCGGGAATGGTGGAAGCAGTGAAATCTCATTTTCCAACTGCTCTTCACGGGTTTTGTCTCCGTCACGTGAGCGAGAACTTCCGCGATACGTTCAAGAACACGAAGCTGGTTAGTATGTTCTGGAGTGCTGTTTACGCTCTCACTGCATCAGAATTTGAATCTAAGATATCTGAGATGATTGAGATATCCCAAGACGTGATACAATGGTTTGAGCTATTCCCACCTGAGCTTTGGGCGGTTGCCTTTTTCCAAGGTGTAGTACGGTACGGTCATTTCACGTTAGCTACCACGGAGATATTGTACAATTGGGCTATCGAATGTCATGATCTCCCGATTGTTCAAACAATGGAACACATTCGAAATCAAATATCATCTTGGTTTGATACCCGGCGCGACGTGAGCTTGAGATGGAACTCGATACTCGTTCCATCAGCCGAAAAACAGATCGCAGAAGCTATTTCGGATGCGGATTGTTACCAAGTTTTGCGTGCGAACGAGGTCGAATTTGAGATTGTTTCGACAGAGAGAACAAACATAGTGGATATCCGAGCACGGATTTGTTCCTGTAACCGTTGGCAGCTTTATGGTTTACCTTGTGCTCACGCAGCCGCAGCGCTCATTTCTTGTGGACAGAACGCTCGTCTATTTGCTGAGCCGTGCTTCACAGTTAGAAGCTATCAGCAGACATACTCGCAGATTATAGGTGAAACTCCGGACAGAAATTTGTGGAAGAAGCAACAACAAGCCGAGAAGTGCTTACCGTTAATACTGCCACCTAAGACACGGAGGCCGCCAGGTAGACCGAAGAAGAAAGTGGTTCGAGCTGAGAATCTAAAGAGGCCGAGGAGAATTGTTCAATGCGGTCGCTGTCATTTGTTGGGACACTCTCAAAAGAAATGCACACTGCCTATTTGATCTTTTTAACCGCCTTTTCTGTTTTTTCTTTTTTTTTTAAAACTTTTTTGAATGTAAGAAGTTGGCTGGCAAAAATATATATATAAGTTGTAAATTTGTAATCTCTGAGGTATATTATAATAGTAGCCTTTCTTCGAATCTTTATAATCCTAAACTGATGAGACGTTGTAAGTAAAAAGAAAAAAAAGAGTTATGAAGACAAATCTGCAATTGCTAACAGTCTAACTTTTCCTTTTTTTTACTGCAACATTACTAACGGCTAACAGTCTAACTTTTCCTTTTATACTGCAACCTAACGTAAACTTTCCCTTTTTCCTTTTTTCCTTTTTTTGGATGAAAGGAATTTCCTTTTTTCGCACCTAAACTTTTCTTTATAAGTCATATTATCTTCCATGAGAAATCAAAATTCTCATTCTTGCGAGAACTCTGCTTTCATAGCACAACCACGATATTCCCTTTTTTTCCTTTATAACTCATCACTTCTTCCATGAGAAATCAAAATTCCCACTCTTGCGAGACATCTACTTTCACGCCACATCAAGAATGCGTTCCATTAGGTAGACTCTGTTTCGGTGAGTCTCTAGATAACTCACGAACAAGGTCAGAAGTCGGCACTGCCTATCCCGTCAACACGCAGTCAGAAACGGCTAAAGCAGCACCACCAACACATAGCAACGTGAAGATGTCAGAGACGGCTTCGAGGAACAGAGCACCTTGGCCACGGCAATTTCCGATCTCGACCTCCGCCGCCGCCGGATCTCACGGACGCGGCCAGAGAAGGGGAAGTAAGGAACTAGAGCTCGAGAGGTGGCGGATTTGAGACGACCCGAGTGAGAATAATCCGAGTCGATGATCAATCGGAGAAAAAGCCGAAAATCTAATTGGAGAGAGACAGAACTGAACAAGGTATGCAATCACAAGGGCCATATTGCTACGTAAGTATTCTTTACTCCTTTTTACAATTGATTTCGTGACCAAAATTATTTTTCAAAAATTATATATTAAGTAAATAACGTTTTTGTTGTTTCGTCGCCGTCGATCGTTGCCGTCGTGTGGGATCACGGGTCCTCCGAGGCCTCTTGGTTCTTGCCATTAAGTAAACGCATATCCTTCAGTTGCCTTATTTTTGTATTCCATTTAATTGTTTCTCTTATATAATCATTTGTCATGCTGTAAACTCTTCCACCTGCTTCTATATTGAATACCCTTTATCAAAAAAAAAAAAAAACGTTTTTGTTATATAAAGTATTTTTGTTTTAAAGAATTTAAAGTCTTAAATTTTAAAATGTGAAGACAAACCAAATTTGACATCTCGTTCTTACAGTTTTATTTGGTCCGTTAGAGGGTTTAACTTCCATATGTTTTCGTGTGAGGTAAATTTAACACTTTATTTTCGGATTTATAACTAAAATTTTTAAAATTTTTCAAAAATTATATTAAGTAAATAAAGTTTTTATCATGTAAATATTTTTTTTTTAAAAAATTTAAAGTGTTAAATTTCAAAATATGAAAACAAATCAAATTTGAAATCCGTCTTTAGACTTTTTTTGTTACGTTAGAGGTTTAACTTCATTATGTTTTCATGTGAGATCAATTGAACACTTTGTTTTTGACTATTTAAAAAAGAATTATTTCAACTTTTGATTTTTGAATTTAAACTTTTAAAGATTAACTTTTATATTTAAAGTATTTGTTGTAATATATTTTTTTCATTGAATTGTAAATTTCAAAATCGTAAAAACAAACCAAATTTGACATCATATCTTTGGAGTTTTATTTGGTCAATTAGATATGTTATAAATTCAATATGTTTTCAAATAATGTAAATTTTGGAATTTTTTTGAATAATTTTGTCAAATATTAAATATTTTTTAGTAAATTTAAAAATATAAAAATAATTTAGAATTTTTTAAAAATTTATAAGTACCCAAACGGGTATCCTAAATAATTATCAGATCCTTACTGTTTTGAGTAAAATAACTCGGGTTGAACAATACCCGCCCGGTTCGACACATGTAATTTTCCCGCCAAAGAAAAGGTAAAACCGCGAAAATTGTTTTGGCAGTGAATAATTATAAGACCTAAGACCAGAGAGTGAGAGAGAGAGAGAGAGAGAGAGCATAGAGATCCAAAGGGTGAAAGATGGGATCAGCTCCTACGGGATGCTTCAAGTGTGGCCGTCCCGGTCACTGGTCTCGAGATTGTCCATCATCGGCTCCGGTCGCCGGCAGTAATACCGCATCGTCTTCTTCCGCTCCGTCATCACAAACCCCTAAGAATGACTTTCAGAGATCTTCCGCAAAAAATGGAACCTCCCTAGCGCCTGCTCCTAAAGTGACGAAAGCGAGAGTTCAAAGGCCTAAGCTAACTCCTAATATGTTACTCTCTGAGGATGGTCTCGGCTATGTTCTTCGGTATTTCCCTAAATCCTTCAAATATCGTGGCCGAGGCAAAGAGGCAAGTCTTTTCTATTCCCCTGATTCGATTTTATTTCATCAGATTCGGAATCAAATTAGCGATTTTGATATATATATAATTTGGATATAGGTGAGCGATTTGGGGAATTTGATAAGGTTGTACAGTGAGTGGCACTCTCATTTGCTACCTTACTATTCCTTTGATCAGTTTGTGCATAAAGTGCAACAAGTCGCTTCTACTAAGCGTGTCAAGGTACATTGCTCAATCCCTTTTCTGATTTTTTAATAGTGCTCTTCATGCATCTTGAATGTTCCTGATGGCAATTGCGAATCTATGAATCTGGGTTTGAAGGCTGACAACACAGTATTCTGATGATTGTATCAATCATTCTTTGGTGATCAATCATGTGTTGCTTTAAACTTCCAAGTAATAGGCTTTTTTGGTATATATGATCGTTGTGATCAGACCTTAGTTTTTACTTGCTTAGCATACTTAGGTTCTGCCAGTAACTAAAAACTATATATATTCACTGAATGGGTAATGTTGCCCTTTGCATTTATACTTGATACATTGATAAATACTGATGATGTGTTATCCTTTTAGATTTGTATAAATGAACTGAGAGAAAGGGTCGCTTGCGGAGTTGATCCAAACAAGTTATACGAAAAGCAGGAGGAAAATACTCTTCCTTCTGATGATCAAGGTATGTCAAACAGTTCAGCTTTCTTCCCTTGAATCTTCTTCTCTAATATCTCTATCTGCTAAATCTTGGAATTTAGTTGGCTACATAAGTTTAGAGAAATTGATAAAAGGCTTCTTCTTGTGTGGCTGAATTCCACTTAAGGTCAATCTCTGTCAATCTTGTATAGGTAATGAATAGTCTTTTGCAGGTAACCAAGATATGGATAAGCCAAGTCATGATGAGGAGAACATACCATCGAAAAGTGCTGATGTTGTTGATACTGATACAATTGATTATCCTTTTCAAGACAGTATGTTGAATGAGGTAATTGATAATGCAATGGATGTGAGACATACTTGGAAGCCACCGAGCGATGAACAAAACATGGATAAGAGCAGTGAACTGACAGAAGAGCAAAGAGCACGTATGGAAGCTAATAGATTGAAGGCAATGGAAAGAGCTCAGAACATTTCCGAGGAACAGAGAGTACGTATGGAAGCTAATAGGTTAAAGGCTCTCGAAAGAGCCAAAGCAAGGCTCCAACCAAATCAAGACTAGGGCGTAGCTATTACCAGACATACTCAATTTTCCAAATCTTTTGGCTTTTGGTGTTTCGGTTAAAGTTAATAATTTTAACCACTGTGTAACAGAATCTAGCATATCTGCATATCTGGTAGACTGGTACTGTTTTAGTTTCGGTTAGATGTTGGTTCAGTTTTTTTGTGTGTATTGTTTTGGTTCAAATTCGGTTTAGGATCCATCAAACCCAATACTATGGACCATACTCCGTTTCAACCCAATTTCATTAGCTAAAAATAATATGATTGGATTTTGTTTTATTTTTATTAAATTAACCATATAGAAAAGGACAAAGATAATAAAAATGTCTGACGTTTTCTATACCGTCCAATTTTGGTGGAGAAGATAAAATAAAAATTGGCACACTAAGAAAAAAGGAAAAAAAAAATCGGTAGGGGTATTATGGTCTTGGTAGGTACAAAAACTTGGAATTAATAAAATTATTCAGAAAATTTCTTGTTTGATTTGTGTGGAGGTGAGACGAGAACGCTTTTTTGTTTTTCGTCTTTCTCTTCAGTTCCTCTCACCTCTGTTTACACGATTCTTCTTCTTCTTCTTCTTCTTCCATTGTCATTTACCTCTCTACACTCCATTTTCTGGGTGGAGGTAGATCGATTCTGCTAGAGTTATGACAGTATAATGTCTAATGCTAATTATCATCACCATCATCATCGTTGGAGATATTTCTTTTCACGTCTATGGATTTTAATGCCGGAGTTCCCATGTCCTCTCTCTCACCTTTGATGAATCAAGGTCCACTTAAGTTCCTTCTTTTTTTTTTATCGGGAATTTATTTTTGACGGAATAATTAAATTGGGTTTATTTTATGTTTTGGGGGTGGGTGGGTGGGTTCTTGTGATCAGATGCAATGTGGCAAATGAATTTGAGTTCAGATGAAACAATGGAAACAGGTTCGTACCCTGAACGACCAGGAGAACCTGATTGTTCTTATTACATCCGAACTGGTCTTTGTAGATTTGGCTCTACTTGTCGCTTCAATCATCCTCGTGATCGTGAACTGGTACGATTTCTGTTTTTTTTTTTTGTGGTCCTGTCTCTGATTCTTGGAGTTTAAAAGATCTGTTTGGTTGGATCAAAATTTCAAAAGCTTTTTGCCTTTTGAAGTGGTTTTGATCGCTTCTCTCTCATTGTCCAATTTCTAGGTTATAGCCACTGCAAGGATGAGAGGAGAATACCCTGAAAGGATTGGTCAGCCTGAATGCGAGGTTATCTTAGTTTTGGTTATTGAATCATTTTCTTACACAAATTAACTAACTAACTTACATTTATATGTTGTATGTTTGCGCAGTACTATTTGAAGACAGGAACTTGCAAGTTTGGAGTAACATGTAAGTTTCATCATCCTAGGAACAAAGCTGGCATTGCTGGAAGAGTCCCACTCAATATGTTAGGCTATCCTCTACGCTCGGTATGTTTTTACTTTTTTACTTTCTTATGATTTCATTACTTCCCCCATTGTTTCATCCTCTTAGATAAGTGATGCTCTGTAATATCATCATATATGCAGAATGAGGTTGATTGTGCTTACTTTCTGAGAACCGGACACTGTAAATTTGGTGGCACTTGTAAATTCAACCACCCTCAGCCTCAACCAACCAACATGATAGTTCCTTCTTCAGGCCAACAGTCTTATCCTTGGTCTAGAGCTTCTTTTATTGCCAGTCCTCGATGGCAAGATCCGTCTAGCTATGCCTCCTTAATCATGCCTCAAGGAGTTGTGTCTGTTCAAGGATGGAACCCTTACAGCGTAAGCTTTCAAAACTACATTGCTGACTTAACTTTCAGATGATCTAATTTTTATGGCTTGGTTTTGATTTTTATCGAATGTTTCCATGTCGTTAGGGTCAGCTCGGCTCAGTTTCTCCTTCAGGTACGGGAACTGATCTCAACTACAGAAACTTACCGCAGAACGAGACCAACGAGTCAGACTCTCAGTCTCAAGGGTCATTCTCAGGTTTCAATCCGGGCTCCTCTGTTCCGGTAGGAGGGTACTATGCATTGCCGAGGGAAAATGTTTTCCCGGAAAGACCAGGACAACCCGAATGCCAATTCTACATGAAGACAGGAGACTGCAAATTTGGCACAGTTTGCAAATTTCATCATCCTAGAGACAGACAAGCTCCTCCTCCTGATTGTCTCTTAAGTTCCCTTGGCCTCCCTTTACGCCAGGTAAGCTCAAATACTGAACAAAATAACGCATCTTGCTTCATTTTCTTCGGTTTTTTCTAATTGTTTATTCGATAGGGAGAACCGTTGTGTATGTTCTATACTCGCTATGGAATCTGCAAATTTGGTCCAAGCTGTAAATTTGATCATCCAATGCGAGTATTCACATACGACAACACAGCTTCAGAGACAGATGAGGTTGTGGAAACATCAACTGCGAAACCTAGAAGACTCTCTGTGTCTGAAACAAGACAAGCAGCAGCGACAACCTCTGGTAAAGACACTACCATTGATACTCAGCAGTGAAGAGACCAAAAAAGAACAAGAGCTTGAAAAGCTTTGATTTTATTCAAAGAAGAATTTGTAAATTCGCATTTCATTTAATCTCAAGCATTTATTAATAATGTATAGAGGTGATTATACAACAAATCTTGGTCTGATCGCCATTGTTGTAATATTCTTTTGGCGAATCAGGTGAATAAAATGGAAGTAATTTCCCTCAAATTTGACTGTGGGTTGATAATGTATCATTGTATTACCGGTTTAGATCCGGTTCAGGATTGTCTTTCTACCGGTTTATTTATTTTATACGTAAAAGTAGCTGCAAATGTTCTACGTAGTACGTATTGAGTATTGACGTAATCGTTTCTCTTTCTTATTTTTGATAAACTTGGTGTGTTCGCACTTTTGTCAGAAAGAGCATGAATCCAATAACTCCATTACAACAATCAAAACGTGCAAAACTGAAATTGATGACGTAATAGATCTTTTAAACATCATTCGTCGAGTTATTGGAAGAGGCTCATAAAGGTCCATTTACAGGTCAAGGCCATAAAGGCCTATTTCATGCTCTTTCAATTGGCTTGGTGAAAAAAATCCAGATCCATCGTTTCCACTTTTGTTTACTTATTCAATTCTTGGGAGTTGGATCGACGGGCCAATAGGAAAACCCAAATAGTATTTAAACCTTCAAAAGCCCAACAATACAATCACGGCGTCGTTTTGCTTAGCTCGCTCAATTGGTTGCCCTAATCCTCACCAGTCACCCTAAGTATATAAGCTTCGTTTTCTTCGACCATTATCTTCAACCTCAGTTTTTTTACGGTATGAACTTTTGTTTGTTTTGGTCGTGTTTTTCTATAGATCAGGTCATCTAACAAAGCAAGATTGGTTTTATATTTGTATCAATTTTGTGTCGGAAGTTGACAACATTAGTTTATTGACCTCCATGGCATTATCTTCATGGAACTCTTCTCTTCCGTGAAGTAGCTCTATGGATGGCACACTACCACATTTGGTCAATGTTTTCATATGTAATATTGGTATATGTATCTCTGTGTGAGTCAAGCTGATTAAACCATAACCAGTAGTCGAGCTCATGATTTAATTTCTTCTTATTATAACATTTTCATATTGTTTTCAGTCTTAAGCTACAGTATTCTTGTGCCTGAGATTTCAATGCGGCAGTCATCTATAAAGCAAATAGGTTATAACCTCTGTACCAATTTTGTGTCGGAAGATGACAATATTGATTTTGCATCTCTATGAAAATATCTTCTTGGAAAAGCTTTTCTTCCATGGAGTAGATCTATGGAGGGGCACATTATTGTGCAATTCATTAACGCGTTTTTGTTTGATTATTTTTCATATGTTTCTGTTTTTATCAGACTGAGAACATTATTGCAGCAGCCTGAAGATTTTGTGTCTGAAAAACATGGCAAGCAACAAGACAAACCATTGATACAGAGCAGTAGTAACAAGCCGAAGAGATAAAAAAAAATATTTTTAATGAGTAGTTTAGAAGAAGAGTCTGTAAATTCTCATTTTTCGTTTAAGATAGAGTATTTGTTATGTATAGAGGTCAGACCTGTGATATCTTTGATCTATTGAGCCTTTGTAATATTTTTTTGCCGAGTAAGGTGAGTTTCCTCAATTGTCATCATTTTCCTTAATTTATAACGTCAAATAAACTGCAATTTCTACATCATTTCCCTAATGTTTAATAGTGTCTTTGAAACTTTTCAAGTTGAAATTAAATGTAACATGAATTTTAGGTTCAGTTCTTCTTCATCATATTTAAGCCTTTGATTAGCCTCTAATTTGGAACATTTTATGCACCTACCTAACCCGTATTTGTAATCAAAAAGAAATTTTTATGAAAGAAAACATATGGATGGACTTTAAACAACAACAAAAAAAAACTCAAAAACATATGGATTGGTACAACAAACAAAGGAGATAAATGTGTGTATATCTCTTTGGAACCCAGTATAAAAATACAAGAAGAGACTTTTTGGCAAAAGCCCACAAGCCCAAATTGATTAAATTTATCTTCTGCATTCGATTCTCCCACATCGATAAACTTGGAAGAAAACTAAAGGTTTTAATATCGTCAGAGTGAGCAATGTGATTGTCCCTTCGGGGACATCCGATAAAATTGGAACGATACAGAGAAGATTAGCATGGCCCCTGCGCAAGGATGACACGCACAAATCGAGAAATGGTCCAAATTTTTTTGAGAAATTTTCCAGATCGATTTCTTCTTCCTCTGTTCTTCTGGGTTTCGATTTCTCGATTCAGTCTTGTTTTTTTTTCGATTCTTGTTTTCGGGAAAATTTATTTTATCGATTCTCAGTTGAGAAATTTATACCTTGGATTTGTAATACTCCTGCTATTGATGGCTGCTTATGCGTTAATTGAAGATTAGTTCATTTGAAAGTTGGGAACTTAGTTCCTCTGGTCTGGACAAAAAGAAAATGAGAAATTAGAGCCAGATGATTTTGATTGAACCAACTGGCTTGTTTGACAGATCTGATTTATATCTGGTGATAAACAAAACTTGTGTTGTCTCTTAACTGCATATATGTAAATAGCCCTAGCTGATTGGTTTCTGACAAGTTTTTGACCAGCTAAAACTACTTTTGTTTTAGCATAAGCTGGATCTTTAAACTCTCTTATAATTCAGTTTCTTTTATCAATTTGTACTCCCTTAAGCTTTTTTCCTGCACTTTTCTCGGCGGCTGTGATTGTGTGGATTTCGAATTGTGAATACTTACGCAGTTAGAATGGAAGATAATGAATTCTTAAAATCTTACAATTACATTTGTGCAACTGTACTTGAAACCTTCTACACCAACCGGAGACTTTTAAATTTATGTTATTGGTGGCACCAAAATGCTTTATATTGGTTTGGTTTTTTTCTATAAATCAAAATAATGAAAGTGAACTTAACTTTTCTGGATCGTTTTGGTACCGAATATTTTCATTTAAATATAATAATATTATTTTTTATAATCGTTTTTGATCTGTTTGTTAGGTTTTGAACCTTTTGATGGGATCAAATGCCCCGGTTTATTCAGATACTCCTAACTTTTGTGTTACGTAATGTATATGTTAGTCTACGCGTATATATTAATTTATTGAACTTTTAATGCAGAAACCATGACGCGGGGAAAAGTAAACAAAACACGGACCCAGCCCGAGTCGCACAACCGTCTGGTCTAAAGTCTTCCCTACTCGGTTTTTTTTTCTTTAACTCTTTAATTTATTTTATTTCAACAATGACTATTTCTTATTCACAGAATGAGTCTCACATGCGTACTCCAGTCAAGTCCAATTTTTTCCCCTATACTTCAAATATTTAACGCTTTGTAATCTGTACTATATAAATATACTTATATACGTCATCAGGATGGTCACATCTATACGACTCTCATTATATATCGTATAATAATTAAAGATATAACATGTAAAACATAAAGTATACAATTTATAAGGGGAAACACGTATACGCGTATAGTCTGTGTTTATATACTACTATATACTAACAAAAATTACTGATCATATGAGATGTTTAATGATCAAATTACTAGGCTTACTTTGTTTTACCAATATTTTAAATCTAAATAAATTAGTAAACTTAATTAACAATGGAAAATTTTTGAGTCATAAATCTGGACCCAGAATAATAATCCAACATTTCAACGGTCAACATTCCAATTCAGTTCACAAACCTAAACCAAACGTTCCATTTCATACCTTTTCTCTTTCAAGCTTATACAACCTTTGACCATGTCTCTCTTTATATATAAATACCAAACCTTATACATGCATATATAAACACGTAAACAAACATATATTTATACAATCTCATCAACGCATTTCACTTTGTATCGAATAATCAAAAACTATCTGAACTTTTTACGAAACCAACCAAAAAAAGGAAAGAAAGAATTATGGTGTTACCATGGAGATCAAGAGGAGGAGCAAAGAGACGTAATCAATTGACTTCCGCCGATATATCCGTCGTTGAAACCAAGATTACGTCTCAACTCCGATCATCAAGAATGGAGAGGGTTCAGTCACCGCGTGTTTTGTTGACACCGCGTGATGCGGCGGAGATAAGTCGGAGATTAGAAAACGCGGCGGCGCGTGAGGAATATGCCGAGTGTTTCGAGATTTTGAGTAAAATCAAGAACTTGGGAAGAGAAGGAGGAGAGACTAACAAGAAGTGTTTGGTCCAAAACGGCGGCGTTTTCGCGCTGTCTTCTTGTTTCGAAAGATTCGCCGCGGCGCGTGAGGTACACGTGCGTCTATTGGAGGAAGTCTTGTTTGTTCTCTCTTCTTGGTTGCCTCTGAATCGATCAGAGGGTTTCCCTAAGATGGGATCAACGGCTTCTCTTAACTATCTCGTACGGTTCTTGAACGTCACGGATGCTAAAACGAGACAAAACGCTGCGTTTATCATCAGAGAGGTTATTGGAATAGACAAGAGGTATGTGTATGCGTTTACAGAGATCGAAGGAGCTTGTGAAGGATTGATTAAGATCATCAGAGACTCTGTTTCGACGAGCTCGACGAAATCATCTCTAATGGCGATTTATAGAGCCGTTTCTTGTAACAACAAGATCGCTGCAAGATTCGTGAAGTTGGGTCTGGTTGAATTGATCATAGAGATGATTGTGAACAACGCGGAAAAGAGCGTTTGCGAGAGATCTACCGTTGTTCTCAACGTTATATGCGATAACGAGCAAGGCAAAGAAGACGTTCTTAGACACGCTTTGATCGTTCCTCTTCTAGTGAAAAAGATTCTTCGAGTTTCGGATCTGGCGACACAATGTTCGGTCTCAATTCTTTGGAAGCTATGGAAGAATAAGAAAGATGAAGAAGGTGAAGATCGTTTCTTAGTTGAAGCTCTTCAAGTTGGTGCCTTTGAGAAACTTTTAGTGGTTTTACAAGTAGGGTGCGAGGAGAAGACAAAGGAGAAAGCGAGCGAGCTCTTACGGAATTTAAACCGCTGTAGAAATGAGATCGAGAAGACGAATTGTGTCGATTCTTCAATGCATTTGAAGAATGTAAAGAAATCATTTTAATTAACAATATAATTATTCTTTTGTAATATACTCTGTATGTAAATACTCTGTTTTGGGAATTTTGTCTGAATCATATTATGTTTCAACAGTCAAATACAGTTTTTGTCCATCACTTATTAAATCTACATCAATAATTTTAGCTTCATCTTCAGACCATACACAAGAAGCTTCCGGGACATTGAGCTGTTCTGAAGCAGTTCTTACAAGCTCCTCGATGCTTCGAGGCACCCACAATACAATCCCGCGTCTTCTTTTCTCTTTCGTATCATCAGGATGTGAATAATACACTGTACATTTCTTCTTATTGACTTTCTCTGCAGATTATTTATATAAAACACCGCTTGTTAATGTCTTAAATATTCAATTAAAAAATTGGTACTTCGACCTATAATCCGATTAAACTACCTTTGAGCTCTTTGGAGAACGAAGAGATTTGAGAATTCTTAGCGTCTTCAAGTAATTTTATCAACATTTTGTTCCCACAGCCCAAAGCTTCATCTAGAGGAGTATTTCCCCATCTAATTCAAATACCAAAAAAACCGTTACTAACTGCGAAAAACAAACCGTTTTTTTTATTTGGTAAGTTAAAAGAATCAAAAAGAATATATACCTATCTTTTGCGAGAACATTAGCACTTGCTTCTACCAATTGCATTGCCAAGAGATACAATCCTTCAGAGGCAGCAACATGAAGAGGTGTCCTGTGATCATAATCTTTAGAATTAGGATCAATTCCGTTTCCGAGAAGCCGTTTTAAGAAATCGCTGTCTCCTTTCGCCACCACCGTGCAAAGGAAAGTCCCTGCGTTCTCTATGCTCAACGTAGCTCCTTCTTTCACGAGTAACACCGCAACACGATCATTCCCGTTCTTGATTGCTTCTAGTAATGGCGTGTTCCCCAATTTATCTTTGACATTTACATCTACTGATTCTTGAATAAGATATAATGTAATATCTTCATATCCTCTAGAGGCTGCAAGATGCTGTCAAGAACAAAATAACATGTTAGCTATATGTTCCCATGTTGATTAAAGAATCCGAGAAGCTTTAAGACCATACCAAAGGCGATCTTCCGTCATAATCTGTCTTATTCGGGTCAGCTCCAGCTCGAATCAAGCTCTTAAGCTGATAAAGATCACCGTAGAAAGCCGCACTATTCAACTTTAAAGCTAGCTCTGCCTCTTGTTTACTGATATGAAAGGTTATATCGGATTCTAATTGCTTAATTCGTACGTTTGATTCTTTCCCTTCAAGTAAATTGTTGAGAATCCTCCGTCCATCGTGGAAATATATCTCAAGAATGTTCATAAAAGACTGCTTATCAAGCCTTAGAATCCGACATAGCTCGGCAACTCGAACCGTGTAAGGCTGAGGAATATTGCAGAGGATTGAAATCTCTCCAAAAGAACTATCTGGTTGTAGAACAGCCACTATTTCTTCAGATCCATCCTTAGCTGTACCTACCTCCTCCTGATTTCATTTAGAAAATTCTTATTTTACTAACTTTGAATTTCAGAAAATTCTAAGCATTTAGAAACGAAAAAAGGCGGAATTTTGTTTACCAATACACCGTGACAAACGAAGTAGAGTTGATCAACAACACTTCCTTGCTCCATAATAACTTCTCCAGGGAGAAAGAACTCTTCATGAAGTCTAATAACCTGTAATAAAACCAAAAGTTAGTATCCTGAAGAAAAGTTTCAACATTTACAGTCCAAATCAAAAGGCTTACAATCTGGTTGATGAATTCAGATGAGCATCCACGAAAGAGAGGCACTTTCTCAATATATGGCAAGTATAAAGTTTGCGCAATCTGCAGTAAAGACATAAGTTTACATTTGCTCAATCCTCTGCATCTGAAATCTGAATAAGCATCTCTATAAAGCATTCATTGGTCATACCTTAGCGCGGATAGAGACAGGGATGTCTTGAAGAACAGCTGCCTCTGTGTAGCTACTTTCGTACTGCAACCTCAAATGTCCGGTGATCTGACCACGGATGTTTCTACCGAGTTTGTTTCGGTTCATATACCGCATAATATCAGCCATCTTATCCCGGAACCTCTCTGTTTTTGAACCTTTTACAATCAAAGCTGTCATGTTACCGATCAAGTAAGCTCCTAGAATCATGTCGAATGAAATGTAGACCATCGCAAATATCATTTCCCGCATATTAACTGCGTGAATATCTCCATAACCTGAATCAAAAGAAACATACCAAGTTGATGGATGAGCATATGAACCGAAACGAAATTTGGTTATAACCGGAAAAACAGAATCACGATTGACCAAGTTTTCATTTATCAGAACTTACCAACAGTTGCCATAGTAACAACAGCAAAGTACATAGAAGTAGTGTATCTAGTCCAAAGATCAATCTCTCTAAACTGGGAGTAACTGTAATCTCCCAACTTCAAGCTTCCAATCCAAGTGTATCCTTCTTGAGAAGCAGGCAGCGTCGTGGCCAAGTAATAGAAGATACAAGCCGCGGTGTGCGTGCAATAGAGCTCGACAAATATAAGCTTGACGATTCTTGTGAAAAGGTAATTGATTCGTATATCTTTCTCCATTTTGTGGAAAAACAGGATTACTCTATGAACTCGATATAGCCTTATCAACAATAGGTATCTCACTTCTTCTTTTTCCCCTGCAGCCTGTTTTCAAATTAAGTCTCAAATTCCCCGCTTGATTTCTTACGGCTTTAGCCAAATCAAAGAGTAAAAAATGTACCTTGTAGATGATATCCCATGGCATGCAAGCAAGAAAATCAATAATAAAAGATGATTTTAAGTACCTACAAAAACGGTTTATTGAATAGATCTTCATTATTGTAAAGTGAAAAATAATTACATCAATTTAGAGACATTTTCAGAAGAAGCCAGAAACAGAGGAGAGAGTTTTTAAATACCGTATAGCGATTGAGCTGCGTCTATAGATCATTCTGTAAGTTCGGCTATCACGATAAGCGACGAAGAACGTTAACACAATATCTACTAGGAAAGCGATTTGGCCGACGATGTCGAGGATGAACAGATTCTCTGGTAATCCCCTGAAGAATCCGAATTCCAATGGAGTGAAGAAGGAAGAATAAAGTGCCCATATCATTATGAACATCGTCCACGCCTTGTACCACCTGCAAACCCAAGAATCTTATGATCAATCTTTTAGATTCCCACAGAATCTTTAGTAGCTAAACTAAACTGATTACTCCACACTTCAGCAAAACAGAGCTTTTTCAGGACGAGGGTTAACAAACGATCAATTGTGACCATTAAGAAAGTGATACGTGTCATTAAGTTGGCGGGGAAATGAATGAATAACCGAAGAATATGTAATCTACAATCAAATAAAAGAAGAAGGTGAAAATCACAAATAGACCCCTAAGTTCTTTGTTTTCACTACAATTGACCCCAGACCCTGAAAAGTAAGTGGACTAAAAATCAATTCAATAGAGTATAGGGACTATAAGTATAAAAACATAAAGAAATAAGGATTCAAGAATAAATATTTGAAAAACAAGACGAGAATTTATATATTTACCGGTTATCGGGATGAACAATGGAGCCTCTGGAAATATCTCTGATTCCATTTATGACGGTGAACTTTCCGCCTTTACCGCCGGCGAAGTCTAACCCTAAGAAATTGGGGAGAGGATTGAATCTGTTTCCTCTCGATTCTACAATCCCATCTCCGAAATCATCCACCTCGTAATCCTCTTCCACGTCCGAATCTCCGCCGCTACTACCTCCCATTATCTCCGAATCACGATTTCGGTTTAATCAGATAATTGAAGAATACAATTTCTCTGTTTTCCTCTCTCTTCTCTCTTTTTTTGTTTCTCCACTCTCCCCTTTATTTCCTTTTTTTTTTTTTTGTGATTTTCAGTTATGCCTAAAATTGGCGCCTGAGTTTTGAAATTTATTTATCACAAGGAAAAAAATAGCAAGTCAAGTTTATGTCGATGAACAATACATCGAAGCGGCGAAATTTATAGAAAATTTTCGTGTGCTTTTTTTCTTTCTGGATAGTGCTGTTATTTAAAGTTTTATTTTCTTAGAGCTAGATAAAGTTTATTGATATTGTCATTGTGATTCACAATGCCCATGCTATATTATAATTTGAAGTCATGTGGACATAAGAAAAAGAAAAGATAATGTAGTGTTAAAGAATAAAAATTAAGGTGAAACAATGATAAGTGTTTATTTTTAGTATGACCTATGAAGAGCACCACATCAGAGAGTCTTCTTTTATAACCACCACAAGATTATAAGTCATTAAATGTTACATGTGATAAAGTTTTGGTAATGTTCTGCAGATTACGTTGAAGAGTCACTTTTTTGCTCATTTTGTTCGTAAAGGTTCTTTTTAGTAATGCAAAACGATTTATCCTTTATCATGTTTACACATACATAAGAATAGAGAATGATACTTCAGAAAGATAAATACTTATGATTGTGAGTAGTATAAATCAAATAGTTATTGTTTGGTTTTGCAGGTCGAAGCCGATTTGTGTGTGTTTGTTCTGTAATTCACATGAAGACTAAATTTTCAAAACAGTCTGATATCGGTCAATAAAATTCGAACCACCAAATTATGAAAAGTATATAAAAGTTATCTAAACCAATTTTGGAAAATCAAGTTGTGCTGACAAAGCAATACAAGTGTTATGACTTATGATGGATAGACAAACTGAAATGTCCATAGATTTTTATTCCCGCTGTGCTAACACTTTACCATTATAAAATTCACGTGACCATTTAAACCATCTGATTAGTCAAGACTAGATAATGTTGTTACCCAAAAATAAAATAAAAAGACTAGATAATGTTAAGGTATTTCAGAGATTAAGTGCTTCAGTTAGGTCCGAAGTAACTAGTTAATTAATTTATGTAGCTATTGCTAATGGGGAAATTACTAGTTTATGTCAATTGTGCATTCACCGGCCTTTGCTTTGGCTGGTTCTAATTTTTTTTGTGGACTCCTTTTCAAGTTGTAAATAAGATAACATAACGTTATTGTTTCTTGATCATATATCTCGATTTTAATATTTCATGTCAATGGCTTATAATGGAAAGCCGGATGCAATTTATAAGTTATAAGCATATGGTTGGCATTCACAATCAGTCCAAAATTCTATTAAAATAGAAATAAGTTTTAGTTGGTGGTCTTCCTTCTTGACCCCTAATTAGTTTTCAGAATTATTTGACCCCTGATTGGTTTCTATAAATGTCTCTATCATTATTTCTACATTTGTTTAGTCAAAAGAGTTTTAAAACTTTGCAAAACATGGAAACACTCGAATAAAAGAGTAAGTGTTTTACCAACTGCCACGTTTCAGGTTTACCTCTTCCTCAAATATTCAGGCCCTTTTCGACAACTCCGGTGATGAGCATTAAGTTCTTGAATCATAACAATAACCCAATAACTATACTCAAATACCAATTTATCCTTTGAAATTGCAGATAATAAGCTTTGAGAATCCAATATATCGATTTGTTTCCTCTAACGATTCTAACAGAAGATTGAATGTTTTACCAGTTACAATATCTATTTTCAAAGATGTTGAGCTCTCCAATCAACAGCGGAATCTTCCTCATCCTCGTCATCACTGGGCGATTCTTCCTCGGTCTTCTTTGGCTTTTTAACAGACCCCTCAGAGGTTTTACTGCGCTTAGCTAATCTTGCTGCTTTCAGTTCCATTTTCTTCCTCTTCAGAATCTCCACTTTCTCTTTGTAAGATCTGGCAGAAAAAGATCAAAAGGAGAAGCAAAGTGATTAATTAATCTTAAACAAGATTCAACATTTTCATCTTCTTACTATAGCAAACTAATGTATCAAATCACCTTTGCTCTCGTTGTTCCTCCTCCTCTATAGTTTCTGCAGCATCAACCTGAGAATAAGAGTACGGAAAAAAGCAATTTATAAGTTTTAAAAGTTGAGTTTATGAAGTTGTCAAAAAAATTCATACTGAAAGAAAGTTATCTGACCTCTTCTTCTTCCATGCGGCTATCCACTACTTGCAGATCTTCTTGTATCAACTTCTCAAATTCTTTATATTCATCCCTGTAAACAGATCGATGTTTATATAAGTTCGCAAAGAGAATTCTTCAGTACAAAGTCTTTTACAATCCCATAATATCATGACCCATTGGATCTCAAGTTTCAAATGTAAGAAAAGTAAGTGAACCACAACAGTTTGAGGTTTCAGTTTGATTTTTCTGCATCTGGAAAAGTAAAAGCAAACAAAAGAAACTCACTTGATATCTGGTTTGACGAGCTTTATTCCACGGGCAAGCAGGTCAGCTTCTTTATTATCAAAAAAACCTGTCGGAAGGGCTCCTTTCACCACTGATTTTGTTTCTGAACCACTTGTGGTCTGTGTCTGACTCTTTTTAGGTTCACTGGTGGTTGTGGCATCTGAAGAATCGGTTTTCTGATTATCAAAGAATCCGTCTGGAAGAGGTCCCTTTGCCTTTTTTGTTTCTGAACCTATAGTCTGCTTTGATTGCTGTACATTCTTGGATTTTGCAGATTCTACTTCAGCTGTATATATATTTGACCAATAAGTTTTTGCCATGATATACAACAGCAGAAACTCAGTTGACAAATGAAATTACCATCGATATTTCAAAATCATAAGACTACAAACCTTTTAGCATTTCATCGACAAAAAAAGGTAGCTAAACAAAAGTTCTTCTACTAGGAAATATATTAGTAAAAATTTATTGGTTAAGAACAATATGAACAAGAAGAGGAAAGTGCATCAGCCATTACCTCTAGGAGGCTCAGGATTTTCGAAGAAATTAGGCGGAAGACCAGATGATGACTGAGATTTGGATGATTTAGCCAAAGTTTCAAACTTTGTTGGCTGAGTTTCAGCAGGTTTGCTACCCCGTTGAATTCCCGCTGCACTAGCCTTTAGATTATGGATTGCCTGTCTCAACAATAAATTACCAAAGCTAAGTTACTTGGAATAAAGAAACATTAAACAGAGACTCTAAAGCCAGCTACTAGAAGCTCCAAAGTCCCACAATTCTGTAGCAATCCATAATCCATATAAAAAGCATGAATCCCACAATATATTCGATGAATGTAAATCATCAAATTTCCCATTGGAATAGAGCAGAAAACACTATGGCATTGGAATAAATATACCTCATGATGCTTACGAGAAGCTTGGTGTACATCCCAGAGTGATTCAGATTTCAACACGACATTGCAAACTCGACACACAGGCTGGTCTGATTCATTGTACCTACAAATCCAAACAACCTAATCTCATCAAACTTGTAATCACCTACAACTACAGCTCACGCTCAATCCCAGAACCCACAAAATTTTAAGCGGGATTAGTTCAATTAGTGAGATCGAAACGAAGAGAAGAAGCGAGAATCATTTACCTAACGAGAGGAGAATCTATGCGAGTTTCTTTCTTCTTTGCATTGAGTTTAGAGCGAAACAACGCCTTCTTCTTCGCTTGAGCATCCATCACTCTTCTTCGAATCACCCCACCAAATTTTACGCAACTCCCAATTAATCAGAATCCCGAAATCACTATGAAGATCTGATAAATTCTTCTACACTAAACAAACCCTAAATCATAAGAAGATTTCACCGCTACCTAGAGGACACCGTGAGAGAATCAAAATTCCTTCCTCCGTTCTTCTTCTCCGTAATCATCTCTCTTTTACGGGTCGGGTCGGGTGGATCCAAGTCGGGTTTGGGTTTGGGACTTACGGGCTGATTCTGGGCCGGTAACAAAAACTGGGCCAGACTCGTTATCTCTATTTTCCTCGGTAACTAAATATTGACAATTAACAAAATACAGTAAACTTGTCCATTTAATCAGAAAAAAACTAAAAATCCAAACTCAATTACAAATTGAATCAACACCATTCAATATTTGAAGTTCTTGAATTGAGTTTGTTTTCCTTCTACTGAAAAGAAATACTTCATTTGTTACCGAACTAACAAATAGTAAAGTTTTTGAATCGAGTTTTGAGACCATGTTGTAAAAATAATAGATGACTTCATGCCCCTGTAAGCCGCAATGCCTCAACGAACAACTCTTTCAGAGAAGCATTTGAAGCCGCGATTCTCTGCGATGTAATGTCCAAATCTTTACCCGATCTGATGAACACAAAAAAAACACAGTTAAATCAGCTGGAACGTTGAGTCATGAGTGTGTTTGGTTTTATCTAAATTCTTACGGATCAAAAATGAGTCCGCCAGCTTCTTTAACGATCACAATTCCGGCTGCAATGTCCCTGTGAGAATTGATATTATGCCATCAAGAACTAATCTTCCTCTGTGATAAAAAACTGAACTTTTTTAATCCAAGCAAAGCAAACAAGACAATTTACCATGGACCACCGAAACCGAGTTCATAGAAGATATCAACCCTTCCACATGCAACGCCACAGAGGTCCAGTGCACACGAGCCACTCATCCTAAGGGACCTAACCTGATGAATGAAGACACACCAATCATGAGTTTTGGCAGAGGTTAGAGCCAAGGGGTGAAGTTTCAAATATCTCTCAAAAAACTTTCACCTTGGTTAGCAAACTGTTTATTCTGTTGGTTGTATCGTCTAATGTAGCTTTATCTCTTTTAGTACCCGCCTGTATTCAATTGGTCATATAAGCGATGAGAGGAGGCTTTAACGCAAAATCTAGTTTAGCAGTGTAACACAAAGGAGCCTAGATTATACCTCTGTTACGAGCAAAGCGGTTACAAGTTCGCTCTGAGTTGAAACTGCAAAAAGAACATTGTTTCAGTTGAAAAAAGAAGGAAAAACTCAAGTCTCTAAACCACTGTTAGCTATTTTCTTGATACTATAAACTGAGATTAACAAAATCTTCAAGTCTCTTGAACAATGCTAACCTTTAATTTGTTTTCCATTCAAGAAGGCTCCTTTCCCTCGGACACCAGTGAAAAGCTGTTTGATCATTCATGTCCAGAGTATCATCAAAGAAACTATCTATTATACTAAACGGTATCGATTGATTAAGGGTCTACACACAGTCTTTTACCTCATCCATAATCGGATTAAAAACAACACCAACCACAGGGACTTTTCCAATCGTAAGTCCAATGGACACACACACAAAAGGGAACCTGAAAAAATCAGCATTTGTTTTTTTTTTAATGAAATGTTCAAAATGAAACACAATCATTCAAATGGAAATTGAGCAAGAAAACAATTCTATTTTGTATACCCGTGCACGAAATTTGTTGTTCCATCAAGAGGATCAACAATCCAAGTTGGTTCGTCTGTTAATTCTGTCACACCAAATGCAGCAGTAGTTTCTTCTCCAATGAACTAATTCATAGCAACACGCTCATGATCAGTGCAAGGAAGGAGGAGCTAACAAAGATCCAACAAAAGAGGAATTCAAAAAGGAATAATGACCTTATGATTGGGAAAAAGCTGCTTGAGATGGTTAAACACGAGTTCTTCACATCCTTTATCAGTCTCTGTCACCAAATCCACCTAAAAACAACGATTTCAGGAGCCAAAGAACATGATTCAAAAATACAAAATTGTGACACTATTGGATAAGTAGAAGTAACAATCAAAGTAGCCATTCCCATTTTGTGTGAGAGTGTGCGATGAAATAAAGAAGCAATCTTGCAATGAAGTTAATAAAGCGGAAGAATCAAACAAAAACCTGGCCTTTGTGTTCAACATGTTTGGTCTCATAAAACCCATTACGAATGATCTACAGAAATAAACCAAAGGAGCCAAATTAATTCATGATTAGCCATAAGATCGATCAAAACTCAAGGAGATCAAGAGAGAGACCTGTCCAGCTTTGTTAGCGGCATCAATGGCGGCAGCCAAGAACTGATCTAGAGAATCTTCATCAAATGTCGCCCAAAAGAAAATGAGAAGACATGGAAATAAAAAAGAATAAAAAATGCAGTTAACAGAGAGAGAACGTGTATTTTACCATTGTCCGCCATTTCCGATGAAAGGAGGAAGAGAGAATACGAAAAGAGTGATGCTTTACTTGTGGGTGTTTTTGAGAAGAACAAAAAGTTACGGCTTTTGTGGTTGGGCAGAGAGCGAATATTCGAGGCATCTAAGCTTAATAAGGTTCTTAAATTACCCAATAATCAGAATCTGAAATGGAAACGAAGATTTCTCTTTTCCGGGTCGGGTCGATCTGAGTCGGATTTGGACTTGAAAGTATCGGGCTAGTTCTGATACGGTATGGGCCGGGCTTTTCGTTTTTTATTTTACTTTGTACTAAAATGTGGATTACGGATCAAAATGAGTAACCACCATCGAATAGCTGTCACAACTATACTGTCTACATGCGATGTTTATTCCAAAAGTGTTCATTTTCATCAACATAAATGGAAAAATCGTGTATTAACAGAAATACTAATTCATTTTAAATTATCGTTCTTTTTATACAGTTAATATTGACTCAATATATCTCTACCTTCTTCTTTGATATTATAAGATTATCATTTGACGTAATATAAAATGATGACTCTCTCTCTCTCAGGGAGCTTCCTTGTGTTCTTCGTCACCTTCTTCTTTCTTCCTCTTCTGTCTTCAGCTGGGAGCTATGATTCCGGCTCGGATCTCGAGTCACTTGGTCGTGGGATGCTTGATTCAGCCAAGGATCCTGAGTTCTTCGAATGGATGAGAGGAATTAGGAGGACGATTCACCAGAACCCTGAGACTGGCTTTCAAGAGTTTAAAACGAGTCAACTCGTTCGTGACGAGCTTGACTCGCTCGGAGTGAAGTATCAGTGGCCTGTGGCGAATACTGGCGTCGTAGCTTGGATCGGATCCGGTTCTAAACCCGTTTTTGGACTCAGAGCCGACATGGACGCACTTCCGTTACAGGTTTTTTTTTTTTAAGTCTAATTAAAAATCCGATTTTTACTCGATTTCAGATCACTTTGACTAATAAATTTGAAAATATGGGAACTGTGATTACAACAAAAAAAAGGAATTAGTGGAATGGGAATGGAAAAGTAAAGTAGATGGGAAGATGCATGCATGTGGTCATGATACTCATGTTGCTATGCTTCTTGGAGCAGCTAAGCTTCTTCAATCCAGAAGACATCTGATCAAGGTATCTCTCTCTTTATTCAGAATATTATGTATGTCACACAATAGTGATATGTTTAGTGGCCTGACCAGCAAACCAAATGTGAAATTTATAAAAACGGGTCAGAATCTGATTTGGTAAATTTTTGGGATTTTGAATGAAACACAAACACACAAAAGCAATATGTTTGATTTTCTTTTGTGATCCCAGCCCAGAAATCAAAATGTGAAATTTCTAAATGGCCAGATTCTGATTTGGTGAATCTTTGAATGAAACATAATGTCTTATTTTATTTTATTTTTTCTGGCAAAAGGGAACTGTGAAACTTGTGTTTCAACCAGGCGAGGAAGGTTATGCAGGTGCTTATGAAATGCTAAAAGACGAGATTCTACACGATTTAGATGGTATTCTCAGCGTCCATCTCTTTCCAACGATCCCATCAGGTGGTATAGGCTCTAGGCCTGGGACCGTTCTTGCAGGTGCGGGATTGTTTACAGTCACGGTGCATGGTCAAGGTAGCCACGCAGCTACACCACACTTGTCTAAAGACCCTGTTCTTGCAGCTTCTTCCACTGTTGTTGCCTTGCAACAGATTGTCTCGCGGGAAATGGATCCACTCGAAGCTGGTGTAAGTTTGTTTCCAACTTTTAAAGCATTGATTGGTGTTTGATGAATCAGAATCTTGACCGAATGAGCGGAAATCGGTTTTTAATGTTTCTCAGGTGGTTACGGTTGGATACATTGAAGGAGGTCATGCTCAAAACGTAGTACCACAGAGTGCGAAATTTGGAGGTACTTTCAGAAGCTTAAGCAACGATGGACTTCTTTTTATCAAAAGACGGATCAAAGAGGTAAAGAGATCGATTTTTACAGCATTTTTCTTTACAATCTTGTTTTGGATTGGTTTCTTCGATGTGAAAATTCTGATAGTGATCGGTTTTGTAATGGGAGTTCGTGAATTAGATAAACTATTGGTCCTTAGTCTTGTTTAAAATGTTTCTTGATGATGCAGATTTCGGAGGCACAGGCATCGGTATATCGTTGCAAAGCAGAAGTAAATTTCGAAGAGAAAGAGCCATCGCTTCACCCAGTAATGAAGAACGACGAGGGCATATACGAGCACGGTAAAAAAGTAGCCGAAGCAATGATTGGAAAGAATAACTTCCATGATTTTCCGGTGACAATGGGAGGAGAGGATTTCAGCTTCTTCACTCAAAAGACAAAGGCTGCCATTTTCGTGCTCGGGATAAAGAATGAGACAATAGGCGCTGGTAAGCCGTTTCATTCGCCTTACTTCTTTGTTGATGAAGAAGCTCTTCCTGTTGGAGCTGCTTTTCACGCTGCCATGGCAGTCTCTTACTTGGATAAACATGGTCATGACCATAACCATGAGGTTAAGACTGAGTTATAGAATGTTATAGTTGTAGGCATAGTCATCATCTACGTGTTATTTGCGTGATTTGGGAAGCATGTTATCTAATTCAAACTAATTTTATTCGGTTTGGTTTGAAAAGTTAAAACCTCAAATTTAACAAAACATGCATACCAACTTGGCTTTTGTGTGAGATTACTAATTCCTCTGAGTAAACATTTTTTATTCTCAGATTTGTACTACTTTCAATAAAACCGAAATCCGAGAACCATTTAATTGATCGATTAGGTGTATGTGTTTCATCCGTACACAAAATACAAACAGAGTCACGACAACGCAACTCAGTTATATTAAAAAAGAAATCAATTCCATTTTGTATCAAAGTATCAACCATACGGGATAACATGTAACTAGTTGAACCAAAAAAAAAGGGATAACATGTAACTATATATTTTATCAACAACAAAAAAAAAAAACATGCGACTATTCAAGGTTGGTATACCTGAATTAGATTCCGGTACAGAATAAATGATTGGGAAAAAAAAAAGGTAATCAAAATTTAAAATTTCACAAGTTTGAACTATTGAAATCTTGTCAATCTCAAGCATATTACAAGTTCAACAACTTGGTTCTATATTGACCATTTTATATTTCCAATCAAATTGATACAAATATAGAAAGTTTTAAAATAATGTCAAATGGTACGATTTTCTTTTCGGCTGGTAGGAATATAATAAATTTCTTTAAATATATGGGAAATTACAGAAACTTATACATTTTTTTTATATCCAAAAAAAAAAACGGGTGTATCCGACAGTACTATTGTTTTGTCAACGGTAGCTCAGACACATATCAGAAATCTGGGTTGTTTTTTTTTTGTCACACTCAAATCTGAATAGAAAACATAAAGAAACAAAAGAAAAAGACTATAACTGCCTTTGATTTTTATTGTAGCTTTATTATTGATCTAATGACAAAAAATTAAGGATGTGGTCGTTTCGTTAACAAAACATTAGTGGCAGTGCAGTGATTTTGATAACAGTAGTTATCATTCAATTCATTAATGTAACGCAATGACCAGTAGTTATCATTCAATTACAACTTACAACTTACAACTTACAACTATTCATCACCTTATTATTTAATTATATTTTTAATATATATATCTATATTCTGTAATTAGCTGTCATATTAAAAATACGTAAGATTCTTTTAATTTTTTGTCAAAAGGAAAAATTCCAACTAGTAGTAACTTTTCTACCCTTTCTCTGCAATTATGTTTTTCTCTTTCTTAGCCGGCTTGAGAGAGAGCGAGAGCTGAAACTCATGTAAAAAAGACTTTTGTCTTTCTTCTTCTCTCTGTTCAAACCACTCGGAAACGCGTAGCCGAAATAAGTGACATTCATAAATTTCGTAAAATCGATTTATTTATTGGTGAAACCAAGGAGACGAAGAATTACGTAAATCGCAGAAGATGAAGAACAAGCCTAAGCTAAGTCTCTCGGTCTTCTTCTTCTTCTTCTTCTATCTCGCAGCGGTGACTTCAGATCTAGAGTCTGACCGGAGAGCTTTAGTCACCGTCCGTAACAGTGTTCGTGGCCGTCCGTTGCTATGGAACATGACTGCTTCTTCTCCGTGTAATTGGCACGGAGTTCTCTGTACTGGAGGTCGGGTTACGGCGCTCCGATTACCCGGAGCTGGTTTATTCGGTTCTTTACCAATCGGTGGAATTGGTAACCTAACCGAGCTTCAAACTCTATCTCTCCGTTTCAATTCACTCTCTGGTCCAATCCCTTCGGATTTCTCAAATCTTGTTCTTCTCCGTTACTTGTATCTCCAAGGTAATGCCTTTTCCGGTGAGATTCCGTCGTTTCTCTTCACGCTTCCCAACATAACCAGAATCAATCTAGGGGAGAATCAATTATCGGGTCGGATCCCGGATAATGTCAACTCCGCGACCCGGTTGATTACACTCTTTTTAGAGAAGAATCAACTCTCTGGTCCCATCCCTGAGATCACACTTCCTCTTCAACAATTCAATGTTTCTTCTAATCAATTGAACGGTTCGATTCCGAATTCGTTGTCGAATTGGCCCAGAACCGCTTTCGAAGGGAACTCTGTCTGTGGGAAACCCTTAAACCCTTGTGATGCAGCTGAAAGCCCTAATTCGGCGCCGGGGAAGAAAGATAGCGACAAATTATCCGCCGGAGCTATTGTTGGAATTGTAATCGGATGTGTTGTTGGTCTGTTGTTGCTTCTCTTGATTCTGTTCTGTCTCTGTAGAAAGAGAAAGAAAGAAGAGAATGTTCCATCGAGAAACGCTGAAGCTCCTCTCGCTGCTCCGACCTCTGCCGCTGCTGTTCCCAGGGAAACGGTGGTTGATGTTCCTCCAGCGAAGGCTACGGCGTCGGAGAGTGGTGTGACGAGTAAAGACTTGACCTTTTTCGTGAAATCTTTCGGGGAATTCGATATGGATGGATTGTTGAAGGCTTCAGCTGAGGTTCTTGGGAAAGGAACAGTTGGATCTTCGTATAAAGCAAGCTTTGATCATGGATTAGTGGTGGCTGTGAAACGTTTAAGAGACGTTGTGGTCCCTGAGAAAGAATTCAGAGAGAGATTGCAAGTTTTGGGATCAATGAGTCACGCTAATCTCGTCACTCTCATTGCTTACTATTTCAGCCGCGACGAAAAGCTTCTTGTCTTTGAGTACATGTCTAGAGGAAGCTTGTCTGCGCTGTTGCACGGTATAAATATCGAATTCACTATTACTGCATTTGTCGTCAAACTGATGCTAGTTTGTGATCTTGATGAGCTTGGTTTGGCTAACATCAAAATTATTAGCATTTTAGATTTAAGGTTCTTAGTTAGTTGAGATGTTATGTCTCTTGATGCTTAGTTTATGATCTTGATAGGCTTTGTTAAGTCATTATGCTTCGAGCTAGGTTTTTAGACTATTTTAATGGTTTCGCAGGGAACAAAGGAAACGGGAGGACTTCGTTGAACTGGGAAACCAGAGCCGGTATAGCCTTAGGAGCTGCGAGAGCGATTAGCTACCTACATTCACGTGATGCGACAACTTCTCATGGAAACATTAAGTCCTCGAATATACTATTGTCTGAGTCCTATGAAGCTAAGGTCTCTGATTATGGTCTAGCGCCTATTATTAGTTCTACATCTGCGCCTAACCGTATAGATGGCTACCGTGCCCCTGAAGTCACCGATGCTCGCAAAATCTCCCAAAAAGCTGATGTCTATAGCTTTGGTGTCCTAATCCTTGAATTACTCACAGGCAACAAAACAATAAAGCACAGATCTGTAGCTACTTTTTTGTTTTCAATTGATGTGGTCTTAAAGGTTTTAAAATGGAACATTGCGTTGCAGGTAAGTCCCCAACACATCAGCAATTGAATGAAGAGGGCGTAGATTTGCCGAGATGGGTCCAATCTATTACCGATCAACAATCACCATCTGATGTGCTAGATCCCGAGCTTATAAAGTACAAACCTCAGAGCAATGAGAGCATTATTCGTTTATTGAAGATCGGTATGAGTTGCACGGCTCAATATCCAGATAGCCGTCCTTCGATGGCCGATGTCACCAGACTCATCGAGGAGGTTTCTCATTCATCCGGCTCCTCAAATCCGGTATCCGACTGATTGTTTCGGGGTCTAAATTGATCGATTTGAAAATTGTTTGGGGTTAAATTGCAATTTCTTGCATAGTATCTACCCCCTCCCGCCCTTTTTCTTCTTTTTGTTTGTTTTGGTTCTAGTTTGTTCGTTAATTCTTGATCCTCAAATTGAGATGAGACCTTTATGTTCTTTTTTTCTTTCTATTTTTCTCAATTTTAAAAGTTCCAAAAATGTCTATAAAACTATTGCTTCTGCTAATTTTTGTATAAATATATAATTGATTGTGTGTGAATAAATTGGTTTTTGTTTTCTTCCTTTCACATCTTATCCTGTAATCCTAGACTCCTGGTCAACTCTTCAGCCAAAAATAAATTCAAGGATTTATATATTTTTATCGTTGTCCAAAAATGTTAGCTCAGTCTGAAAATGATTTTTGTTAATTAGTAATAAAAACAGGAAAACAATTATTTCCCTAAAAATCGGTTGCTTATTTCTTCCATTCGTTCAAGACCGACCTCACATAGAAAAAGTCAACGACAAAAGTAGGCAACTAGGCATGAATATCTTTTCGCGAATGACTGACAAATATTTCACGTTTTCATTAAATTTTAAGTTTTATATTGTGAAGTTGGTAACCACTAACCAGTAACCGTACTCCACAAGGATGAAAAAATCATTCTAGAATGAAATAACACTTTTTTTTATTTAATATATATATATATATATATGATCGTGAAAACTGAAAAAGTAATGAACACAGAATATTTGGTTAGAATTATATACGAACAAATTACTACTGCTGACAAATTATTTTAGTTAAAACTTAATGGGAAAGTGTCATTATTAAAAAAAAAAAAGCAAAAATTGATAGATATATTCTTGAGTTACTTGAGGAAAAAAATATTGTGATCTGGACTTCGACATTCTTTTCATGGACGGTTGACACAACCTTTTCTCTTGTTCCAACTCATATCAGTATTCATGTGGGCACACATTGCACATTGGTATTTATCCAAGTTTGTTAATGGATTTAAATACTCCATAACATAAACAAAATAGGCATGTAAAGTTTTTGTATTACCTTAAAATTCCAAAAAAGTATGGCGGATTATAGTTAAATTCATATTCTGAAACGATAAATCATCATTCAATTTTTATTTTTAATTTTTGTTATAAATTCTTAGTAAGATTGTTAGCACAAATCTTTATCACCTTCAACACAACCTTTGCTATCTAATAATTAATATCGATATTTATACTCCTAATCCATAAACTGATGGTTTAATCTTGGAAGAAAACAATAAGAAAGGGCCAGCATAGAACATGGCTTCCACACATACAACCAGTTTTGGCTAATTATCACAACTAGTGAAATAAATGATCAAATATAGAAAAATCATTTATGAATGATATATCATTATTTTGATAATGACTAATACGTGAACAATTATTTATTTTGTTTATGAGTAGTTTGCTTAATTGGCAATTCCACGAAAATTTTAATTTTAAGAAGTTGCTATCCCATTTACACGTTACAACTTGATGGGCTCTTTGGCATAAGGCTTAGTTCTGGGCTTTCTGGCTATATGTTTCTATGTCAATTGATAATGAAGCCCATTTCTTAGGATATGTAACCAAAACACGACAATAGAAGAGCAAATGACATAACAAATAAAGAGTGTAAAGAGTGTAAAGACAGATATAGATTCTACCAACTTGTGGAAACAGATGAAAACAAAAGTAGATAAATTATTCTCATATATATTTAAAAATAAGTTTTAAGGACATTTTGGACCGCCTTCTTTTGTCTTCCAATTGTTGTAACATGGACAAGTTTGTTTGTTGCCGTAAGTGCCCGAAGGAACACAAAGACACTTGTTGCAACACTTGAGGCAAAAGAACATGCATGGCTTCTTGTGTGATGTTGCTGAACAACGGTAGCTACACTTTGACTCGCATTCTACATTTGAAATTTCCATCCAGAAGCACGTCATTAAAAAATCATTTGAGTTTATTCTACAAATTAATCATTCCATTTATATAAAATTAACATGATATTAAACTACAAACGTTTTGTGTTCGTACCTTGAGGATGGAGTTTGCCACCTCCACGAGAAGCCTGTAAATGAAAAAATCAATCACAGAAAACTAATAGTCTTCAAATTTTTCATAGCCTTTAGTCAGTTTTACACAACTAATTTCAATAAAATAGAATGCGATTAGGTTATTTACCTGAACGAGGTTGGAGACTGACAGTAGAAAGAGAAGAGTCAAGAAGAAAAGAGCATTTCTGAGACAATTCCCCATTTTTAAGTTCTTGATTTCTGATGAATGCTTCTTAGCAAACAAATAAATGGGTTAAATATATTTATAGAGAAAATAATTAGTGGGAATTTGTTTCTTTCGTATTCAGAGATATTTGGCATTGCCAATGTCCATGCCGTGATTCTGGGGAAATAGGTCAGTATAATTTCTAATTACAACTTGTCTTTTTTGTCCCTTAGAAAATGCCAAAGACTCAAAATCATTAAACAAAGTAATTAGTAATTAATAATCAATAGTTAGTAAATTACAGAAGTCATAGCCTTGGAAAATCAATAAAAATCTTCTCTTATTGAAAATTGAAAATTGAAAAAAATCCACGGTGTAGTTTCTAAACGCTATGTTTATGAAATCTTTGTTCAATCAAAGATATAAACTTGGGCTGAAAGACCGAAAATAATACTCCATTATGCTATTTTTTTACTCATGAAAATATCTAAATAGAAGGGGAAAAGATCAACAAGTTCAGAAAGTTATCAAACAAACCTGTATGTGTAAACTATCAAACAAAAACTGCATTTAAAAATTGTGAAGTGCAAACAAAAAGGACTTTAAGGAGGAAAATAACAGTGTAATAGAAAGCGAAAAATGCGGCGATGATGATGAATTATATTTGATTTTTGAGCATGTGATCTTTGTGGGCCATTTCTTTGATTTTTTTTGGTCAATCATATTATTTGTTATTTGTTTTTCTTAATTTATATGGCACTAGAAAAGGAGGAAAAAAAATCCGCGACCACGAATTTTCTGAAAAAGGCCCAAACAATAGGCTGGCCCAAGTAATCCTACGAACTAAATTTAAATTACAGTATTTGGCTGAACGGCCACATTACTGTGGAATGGATGCCGAAATGCATTTTTTGTAATTTCCTTCTTCCTTTGGTCTAATATTTTAACGTTAACACATGGCTTAAACGTTTTCCCAACTTAAAGATATTGCGGAAAGGAATTTTAAAACAATTACAAATTAGCAATTAAGTTAATTTCATACTAACATGTAATTTGTCGCAAGAATAAAACTTTGTATTTGTGGTGGTGAAGTTAAAATTGATCACTGCAAAAACCTTTCAAATACGTTTTAGAAATCTCTTAAATCTTTCGTGTTTAGTAGACTAAATTAGTCTATTAATTTATAAATAAAATTGGCGTGTGTATATATGTATGTATGTCCGTACGTATCTACGTGTAAGTATAGATCCCCTGGGTGGCTATTTAAGAGCAGCTTTCATTATCTGGGCTCGTGTTCTTTGTATATCACGAGGAAATTCGATAATCGAGAACCGAACTAGCAGATTCTCTTTGTATCTAGAGAGAGAGATATAGAAATCGAATCTGGAATTTAGAAGAACTAGGGTTTGTAGGAGGTTTGGAAGATCATAAATCGAGAGAATGTGATGTTAGGGTTTTGTTTTTTCTCGATTGGCACATTATGATGGTGATTAAGGTCAATATGATTGCGGAGATGAAAATGTCGAGGAAGATGATTATGAGACTTGAACAATGTAATCTTTTTTCTGATATTAGGGATTAGACTAATTCTTTTCTTGCAGTTCTTAATTATGCTCTTTGTTCTTTTGTTCACAGCTGGACTAGCGGATAAGAAATCGATTTACGAGTAGTGCTCATCAATTTTGTTGTTTATGGTAAGATTATCTGAAGACTCTGGAAATTATATTTGGTAAATATTCCCTTTTATGCTTATCTAATTCAGTGATATTGTGAAGAAAAAGTTTATGGAATTTTTTCTGTCAATCTGCCTCTTTTGTTTTGCTAACATTCTCTTTTTGTTATGTCTGAAGGCTGATAGAAGAGTTGGTAGCTGCTCTATGGGTCGCAGAGGTCGTCCTAAAATGGAGTCTGGAACTTGTAATGTCTGCTCTGCTCCTTGTTCATCTTGCATGCATCGTAATGCGGGCTTCACTGCTTCAAAGTCAGATGAGTCATCAGATGAAAACTCTCATGGTGTAGTGGTGAGCCAGTGTTCTTTCAACAGGGACGATCTTTTGCATTCTTCTGGGTTTAGTGCTCTTGGCAGTTCGCATAAAACTGCTAGTGAAGCAAGCAATCTGCTTAATTCCAATCATGACACTTCCTCTGAGAATGCTGAGAGTAAGAAAATTGTAAGATCTTCTGATATAACCGATAGCCCAATGTTAGATAGGTCTCCCAAAGATCGAGATACCATGAAGGTAGACTCATGTAACGTGAAGTCCAAATCTTCACATAGTTTGTTATCTGACCATCAAGCCAGAAACATTCCAGGGCAGGGAAAAGTCAAGGAAAAGTCAAGAACAGAGAATAACGAAGACAAGAAAAATACTTTAGTTAAAAGTTCTCTGCATCCAGGCCAAAGTGGGATGGTTGGGAAGTCGAGAGAAAATATTCTCTTAAATAGCGCAGAGGAATCAAACACATTAGCCATGTCTGAAAGTGAGAGTGCTGATTCTGAAATGCTGGAACTTGATGTAAGTAATGTTGTTTTTTGTCTCATATTAGAAAGAATTAGAGGACACATCTATTTTTGGCTGAACTTCTGCTTCTCTTATCTTTTTGTTCTTTATTTTGTCGAGTAGGTAAAAGTATGTGATATTTGTGGAGATGCGGGTCGGGAAGATTTACTCGCCATCTGCAGCAGATGCAGTGATGGTGCAGAACACATGTAAGCCTGCTTCTGTTCATAGGAAAGAAAATATCAAGTACTTTTTTGGAATTTGGGGTACCCCTTCATTCTGAACTAATATCCAATTGCCATTCAGGATTTATCCTTGGCGTTAATATTAGTGATGTTAAGTTAATTAGAATCCTATTATTAATAATGCAGCACCACTTTAGTTGTTCTAACGATATAGTTGTGTTTTCTGTTGCTTAGCTATTGCATGCGAGTAATGCTTAAAAAAGGTCCTGAGGGTGATTGGCTTTGTGAAGAATGCAAGTTTGCTGAGGATGCAGAGAAGCGGAAGCTAGGTAAAGCTGAATAGTTTGACATGATATTATTGCAAAACATTAGTGGAACTTGTTTTTTTCTTTGTCTAACGAACTTGAGTTGAAACATGCAGAAACTAAGGGAAAAAGAGAAAGTGAGGTAAATGTGAACACACAGAGCTCCAGCAAAAGGCACATAGAGAAATTCGAGGCAGCTCCAGATTCTAAAAGACAGGCAGTTGAGGCTCCAACAGGGTCACCCAAGAGATCTGTTCTCCCCAGATTGTCCCCTTTGTCCCGAGAAACGTCGTTCAAGGGCTTAGAGAAGCCAACAAGAAAGCTAGCTCATCACTCATCTTTCAATAGCCACTCCACTGATGACACAGAAAGCACACGATCTACTGACTCACAGCTCCAATCCCCTAAAGGTAGTATATATGATACAACTTCTCTCAAGCGCAGTTCTTCCTTGTCTAGTTTGTCGTACTACTGGTGATGTTGAAGGTTGTATAATATTACCTTGCTTTCTGTTTGTACAGGTTCCTTTTTTAAGTCCAATTCGTTTAACTCTTTGAGCTCTAGACCAAAAGTGAGACCAGTGGATGATGTTATGCTTCCACCACAGAAGACTGGGAAAGAAAATGGTTCCCTTGATGTAAAGGAGGGGGTTTCTAGAAATTTAGGCAAATCAATGTCAAGTAAATGTATAGACGTAGGGAGCTCTAGTTGTAACGACTCAAAAGTAAAAGGTTCAAAGCAACTGAAAGATCGGAGTACAGAAGCTAACCCTTCAGCATCCACAGGCGATCGGAAGCTAAGTTCACGTGGCAATTCGTCCATTTCATATGCAAACAGTGCCCGTGATTTGAAGGGTTTGCAGTCTGATGGTAAACAAGGTAGCTTGACAAAGCAAGCCAGACATCTAAGTCGAAACCGCCTAGAAGATATAGTTGCTTCTGGTATGATTTCAACTGTTACGATTATAGGTCTATTGTTCCGTTAGTAAACGATTCTCTGCGTTTTAAATTTATCATGATTGACACCTAGGGATTTATTTGTTACCTATGCAGTGGGGGATAGATCTACGAATGAAAAGTGCAGTTCAAGTGAGCAAATATCAAGTGAAGCCAAATGTAAAGATAAACTGTCAAATGAAGATGGTTTACCCCGTTCGAGGGAATTTGGAGAGGCGGGGGAGAAAAGCAAAGACGCTGTTGGTACCTGCCAAATGCGAAATAATAGGGAGGATATTAATAAGGGCAATAGGTTGAGAGCAGCAGTTGATGCTGCTCTGCGTAAAAAGCCCAGCTTTAGCAAAAACAGAGGGTTGGAGCAATCTGATTTGCCTTCAGTGTCTAATGTGGATTCTGGTTGTGGTAAGGCTTTAAAAAATATACACTCGAAGGTGCCAGTCAAAAGAGATTGGCCTGTGGGATTTCAAGGATTGCCAGGAGGGCATCCAAATCTACGGACAGACAAGCAGAAAATTGCAGTAAATGGAAATCAGTTTACACTCGCTGGTGCTGATGCAATGGCTGCTTCCCAATCTGTTGAGCCTGAAGTTCATTTTCCTTCTGTAAAACCGGTCACTCGAGATTTGCATGTGGCTGCCCCAACTGTACTGTCGACAAAGTCAGCCATCCCAGTGCATGAGTACATTTGGCAGTATGGTTTTCTTTCCTTTTTATGAAGATCTCTTTTCTGGTTTAGTTGCTTGTAGGTAAACCTTTTATTTCCTTTGGCCAGAGGGGACTTGGTGGTGCAGAAAAGCAGAAATCTATCAGCAATTCATAGTGGAATGCAAGCATATCTTTCGACCTTAGCATCATCTAATGTTGTTGAAGTGGTGAACCAATTTCCAGTAAAAGTAACCTTGAATGAAGTACCTAGGCTAAGTACATGGCCTGAACAGTTTCGAGATATAGGTGCTAAGGAACACCATGTGGCTCTTTTCTTCTTTGCCAAGGACATGGAGAGGTAACTGCAGATAATTGTGTTTTGTTTCACATGGTTATTCATGTTTTGGTGGCTTCAATGTTTTATGTCTAATCCACTGATGATATATATTAATTGTTGCTTGTGCACAGTTATGAGAAAAATTATAAGCCCCTAGTAGATAACATGATCCAGAAAGATTTAGCCCTTAAGGGAAACCTCGAGGATGTTGAGCTTTTGATTTTTGCGTCCAACCAGCTTCCTCAGAATTGCCAGCGTAAGAATGTTAACTCTTTCACTTCGTGAGCATAAGTTTTGTTGCAAGTTTCTCTTTTCTCAAAAGGATTAAACTTCTGTTGGATTACAATGCTGGTTTACAAAATTAATGTCTGTCTCTTCCATTGAGGAGCAGGTATGGCTCTTCAGTCATGCTGGAACACTCTCTGATAAGTTTCAAAAATGTTTCACTGATGTTTTCCTGGTTCTTTTCAAATGTAAGGCCTGATTTAATTTGTCGAAAGTCTATTGCTTAGTGCTACATCCATTGCGTTTACAGGCTGGAACACGTTATTTTTCCTTTGGGGTGTGTTCCGAGGAAAAAAAGAGAGTTACCCTAATCCACTCAAGAATACACCTCTTCCGGCGTCTTGTGTTTTGCCAAATATGGGGAAAGTGATATCCACACATGCGGCCTTTTGCCATGAGAATCCAAGCAACAGAGAGTCTTTGACTGACCGCACATCGACCAGAATGCAATCGTGCATGAAGGTGGGTTGTTCTAGTCCGCTGGTTATACATCCTTATCTGATACATTGGCCATTAAATTCTCTGCTCTAGTTATTAGTTTATCTTACTCTCAGGTCTCTTTTAGTTTAGAGTATTCTAGGCAGTTGCTAGGTTTATCTTAACATCGTCCGCATAGTGATGGATTCGTGGATTTGAACAGGAGGCAGCATTCTCTGTTTCATATGGAGATAGTGGAGCGGTTGAAGAAACCGAGGAAGGGGAAATAGGTGTTAGCTCACACTCAAAGGATGAGAAGACGTCAGGTACAAAAAGGGTTTGCTTTCGGCTGACGAGCTCTGAGGTTCAGTTCCCTGGCCAGGAAAACTTAATGGTAACAACATCTTAGCTGTGTTCATGAATCATCTATTTTTGGTATTGACAGGGCCTAGGACAGTGAATTTCTCCGACATGAACCTGAAAATGGACTTGGATGATCTGAATAAAGAAGGGTTGTGTGAAGGTCCAGTGAACAAAAAACTGAAGACAGTCACAGGAGTTGAAACTGAATGTAGCATTTTCAGGAGGGATACATCTGGCAATGAATCTGCTTCAAGAAAATCTGGTGCCGGTCCCTGTGAGGAGGAGAAGATCATCAAGAAGAATCCCGATGTTACTGAAAGGATTGTATTCCCTTTAGATTTGAATGATGGAAAGGAAGACGATAATGAAATGGTAGACAATAATCCCAGACCACTTGGCAATGACAACAGCAAACGGAGGTCACACGGTATGGTCCCAAATCTTGAGCTGGCTCTAGCAGAGGAGAAAACTACACTGGCCACAACCTCCATTGAAGAGCATAGAAGTAGCAGTAGTCATAAGCCACAAGGTGAGATGGTGAATCAAGAAGATAATGCAGCTTCTCTCTCATTATCCTTGACCTTCTCATCTTTGGAGAAGGAACAAGAAGAACAGGAGAGTCAGAGATCACTGTCTGGATGGGAACACAAGAAGCAGAATGTGAATACTCCTATGTTTCTCTTCAGAGGCTTCCCTGACAAATCCTCATAGGTTCTTACTTCTTTAGGGATATGATCGACATGGGGAGATAATCTGCAGCTTTGGAGAATCTCTTCATTTAGAAAAAACCTTGTTTTCTTGTTTTTTGAAGAAGACCCAAACCAAACCCAGAACTCAAAGCTTTGTACATATAAAGGCGATGGGCAAAAACAAATCAGAAGATGTTTGTTTGGTTGTACATATAAAAGCATAGAAGCAGTTGACTAAGTTAGTGTTTTCAAAATTGATTCCCAAGTCGAACGTTGTGGCATGCGGACACTTGTAGTTTTTTAGCATAACAGGTACTAAATTGAATAAAACGAGAACATGACTTTCTTAGTATGAAAGTACAAGGAGTATTTCAGTAAATAAGTAACTTTATAGTGGTATCTTAGTATATAAGTAACTCTTGATGGTTATTTTAGAAAAATAAGGTACTCTCTTTTATATATTTTTGGTAAACCGATTTGGTCAAACTTTGTGATTTCCAATTAAATTGAAAGATATTAAAAACCAAAAGTAAACCAAACCAAAACTATACCAAGATACATTCAGCTGGAAAATGCAGTTTCACAATGAAATCAAACATGATATAAAGCGTAAACCGGTTTGGTCAAACTTAGTTAGCCGGGTGCCTCTTGATGCTATCGGCTACCTACCCAAAACTAAAGAGCCAAGTCTCTTCTTCTCTGCCTAAACAAACTTCTTCCTTATTGCAAAATAAATAAATAAATAACACTAAAAATCAAAGCAAAACCACAGATTCGATTGATTTTTCGCTGTGGAAATTCCAATTCTTTTTCCTGGAGAAGAAAAAAACGATTTCAGTAAATCGTCTACCATTAGTTTGGTTTTTGCCGAGGGAAAAAGAAAAATCTGAAGTCCCCTTTTTTTTTTTTTTTTTTTTTTTTTCCTTTTTAGGGTTTTTATTCTTCAGTTAGATGATGTGTGAAGAGATTCTTCCTGTGTTCGTCGCTGCATCATATGGAAGATAACAATTCTCCCAAGGTACAAAACAAAAAATTGTGTTTTTTTTGTAATCACTGATGATTACTGGGTTTGATTCGCTATTGTTGTTTCTGTGATTCAATCTTGTTGTGATGTAAAAGTCGTTAATTTATTGAATGTATCATTCTTACTATTCTATTGAGTGATTTATTAGATTGTTTAAGGGTTTTGTTTTGGTTTTGCTTTTGCAAGTTTGTGTTTTTATATTCTTGAATTGGAACTGACTTCCGCAGTTTTAAAGGATCTGATTATGTTCAAGTGATCCATGTATTATGATTCTGATTTACTCTGTTTTGAAGGATTACTATAAGATCCTTGAAGTTGATTATGATGCAAATGAGGAGATGATCAAACTCAACTATCGCAAGCTTGCATTGGTTAGTATAAAAACTGAAATTTGATCATTAACGATTGAAGTTTGATTAGTGAAACGTTTTTGAGATTATTACATGTCTACAGAAGTGGCATCCTGATAAGCACAATGGTGATACTGTGGCTACTTCAAAATTTCAAGAGATAAATGAAGCTTATAATGGTAATGTCTTTGCCTAAGTATAGGTTCAGTTTTGATTATAATATTGAAATGGATTTGTGTAATGTCTGATTAAGGTTACTGAAGTTTTAGTTACCAAAACTTCTGTAACCTTATGTCTTCATGTAATTTTCTCTTCTTATTCTTGCAGTGCTAATGGACCCTGCTTTACGTTTTGAGTATGATTTAACCGGTATTTACGAGATTCACAAATATACTTTACGGGTATGAAGTTTTAGCCTGAGCTTTCGAATTCAGTTTTGCTGCTTTCGCGTTATCGGTATTTTGAGACGACTAGATTCTTTAATGTAACGCAGGAATATCTGGCTAGATTTAAGGGAATGATACTCACTTGCAATGGACTTGGTATCAGTCACTCCTCATCACCATGGTACCTCTCTTTAACTCAACATTTTGGTTCTGTTTGCTTATCCCTTCTTCTTCAAACCAAACCGAAATTTGCTTGTAACCTAAACCTCGATTTAGTGAATCGAATCAAACTGAATAATCGAATATCCACCCAGTAATACACGGTTTTCTCTAACCCACAAAACCTTGAAAATTGCAGGACACAACAATTGGCGGAAGGCAATAACACGACAGATGAGCAAGGTTTCAATCTGGTTTACTCCATTTACCACTAAACCGATTATCTCCGTTGCATTAACTACATCATCAATCGATACCTGATGCAATTCTGTCTCACTTCTCAACGTTTTTACAGGATACTGTATAAACTGAAGAAAAACCAGAGCTGTGTAACCTTTGATCCGAAACTCTAAAGGCATTATTATTCCCCCACACCGGTTTTTAACCAGGCGGAAGAATATAGTGGTACGCCTTATACCCGGCGGAAGAATATAGTGGTACGCCTTGTACCCGCCCCATTCGACTATATAACAGTGTTTGTATGTTTAGAAATTTGATGGTACAATAAGAAGAAACATTGTCTGGTTTAATGCTTAGCTTCACAGATTATGAGTTAAGCCTTTACTGTATTATTATCATTCATGGGTCACACTTAGAGTAGACATCAAAGTGAAACAACAATAAAAACTTCAACCTTGGATACGTGTATGTGTGTTGTGGGTTTTGTAGCTCTGGTTATATAACAACAAAATGGATTTTTTTTTACGTGTTTGGAAATTTATTTTTTTACCAATAAAAACAAAGTTATATATTTTTTTAATATAAAATTATAAATGTTGTTTAATGATTTCCATGCATATGAAAAATATTATAAAATGGAATGAGTATAATATAATGGTTACACAACAAATGTGGTATGGAATGATCTAAACATCAAACAAAAAAAATACAACTGAAATTACACCGAGTAATAGAATTATCATCTGTGGAAAACAAATTCAAGTACATAAGCATCCGATTTTCAAAACTTATGTTTTTAATTATGGTATAGCGTTTTTTTAATTATGGTATAACGTTGTATAATTTGTCGCATATGTTTTGAAATTTATTGGTAATAAATTAATGAAAATGTAAACCAAAATGTAAAGGTTTCTAATGCAACTTTTGTGTTAATTGCATTTCGTCCATTGAATGTGCTCAAAAGTCTCGATATGTCATGCTTTTTTGCCTTTGTCCACGACCACCATTGAATGTGCTTCGCAGTTCACACTTTTTGTTTCCATTGTGATTTTACTTGAAAATATATAATAATACACTTTAAGATTCTCGTAAAACAGTTTAGACTCGGAAAATTCGTAAATCATAGTGTCATATAACATCCCAAAATCTAAAAATTGAATGTCCAACAATATCAACACACCCATTAATATGTTCTCTCTTTATTTAAAAAAAAATGTTCTCTCTTTATTTATTCACTATAAAATATTTAAAAGTAAAGATAAAACCATGAAACATAAAAAAAATCGCAGATGAATCAGATTACGGTCGGATTACTCTATTCAACTAGGCTACGTCGTGTTAAAAAGTTGTAAGAAAAGTACTTTTGATTTACTTTATACAAAGTATTTCTTTATTAATTTTACTTTTAAGCTTCTAAAAGAATATTAAAGTTGAAAAGTGAAAAAAAAAAAAAGAATATTAAAGTTAAAACAGAATTTCTCAGGCTTTTTAAGAAGTACGGTGCAATTGTACTAGAGCCACTGAACAAAAATCTAAAGGGAAAAAAAACAAATTATACTTTAGCTGTTTTTCTGTGTTATGTCATCGTTTAATCATATCCATCGTTCGTCTTCTTCGTCTTCGCTTTGTCAACCAACCCAAGTATTCACGTGCCTTTTTCTTTCATTTATGTGAATATTTCAGGTTTTATATTTTTTCACACATTTAAAAGAAGTCATAAACGTCGAAAATTGAAAGGAACCCCAATAAACGGGTTAATATTTTTTTTTATGGCATCCCATACATGAATTATACATATATTTTTGGTTTTTTTTAAATTTATATATATGGAAATTGAAAATATTTATTAGCTCAAGGGACCTTTTGATATTTATTTTAAATTCCAAATAGAGGTTAAATAAAGAATGGCAACTTGGCTGACTGGCTGTAATGTGTGGTTCTGCTACAGTTACACCTACACGTAACCTCAAACACACCAACTCTCACGCCAATTATTGTTATATTTTTGTTTTATATGCCCAAAAAATAATAGGTTAAAAGTTAAAACATATAAATATGTATAATTTAACTTTTATTTACGAAATAACCTCTTTTTGTCAACCTTATCATATTATATGTTATGAGGTGTTATGATACGACATTTACGATACTTGTCCATTTAGTGAGCCGAGTGGACCTCCTTTGGTTTTTATCTTGTCCTACAATTAATCAAAGCTATAGCAGGTAACTAATTGCTAATAAATTTATGAAAAGAGTTTTTATATGTATTTATAAACTATGTTTAACAAGGTAGATAAATCATCTAAGATAACCCATGTCTTCTCAAGTGTTAAAGAAAAATGCCTATTTTAATACAGTCATAAACATGTATGATGATTATAAATTCAACCATATAATGATCAATATTCAAAAATACTGAAAACAGTAATTTTATATTGAACCATCTAAAATGATCAATATTCTAATATAATTTTGATTATTTATAAAAGAAAACAAAAAATTACAGAATAGAATAAAATAATAAGAGCAGGCCAAATCCACTACTATATAAACGCGTCGTCGGCTTAACCCAAATTTCATCAGAGATTCCATTCTGATTCTATTTCTTCTCACCAACCTCAAAAAATTCTCCGTTGATTTTTTCTCCCTGGCTATCTAATCTTCTCTATTTCTCCATCATGGGCCACGAAACAATGACGACGGCGAAGACGACGCTCGTGTTCACGTATGGAACTCTGAAGAGAGGATTCTCAAATCACGTCCTGATGCAAGATCTGATCCGATCTGGTGACGCCTCTTTCAAAGGAGTTTCTCAAACCCTAGAAAACTACCCTCTCGTCTGTGGACCTTACCGAGTTCCTTTCCTCCTCAACAAGCCAGGATCGGGTCAACGTGTCACCGGAGAGCTTTACGCGGTTTCTCCTCGCGGTCTCTCGCGTCTCGACGAGCTCGAAGGGATAAGTCGCGGTCATTACGTCAGGCAGCAGATCCGTCTCGCGGCGGCGGCGGATGAAGGAGGAGATCTGGCAACAGAGGTGGAGGCGTATTACGCACACAAAAGCTACGAGGAGGAGTTATGGAAGAGAAATCGAGGGAGATCGTTCGGCGCGTACACGGAAAACGAAGCGCGTGGATATGTAAAGCGCAATGATCGGCCACAGCATCTTAGCTTCTTGGATCATATCCGTATTTTCGTATCTTCTCCATGTGATTGATTTTGATTTTTCCCTCTCTCATCGCTTTTTTCTAAGGGTCCCACTTGTCCGTCTATCCGTACTACGGTTTGTTGTTATCGATTTGATTAGGTTCTGTGATTGTTCCATGTAAGACATACTATCCTATCTTAAATAAGTTTAGGTTGCTCTAGTTTATATATCCAGCAGAATAAATTCTTTAAAATCTGAAATCTCGTATCCACTATCTACTGTATGTGATATTATCAATCTCAGTTTTATAAAACGTAATTTGTTCTGTAATTACATCTAAATGAATTATCAAATGATCATAGATTGGAGGTGTAAACAAATTAATCTCTGATATTAGGCGAGTTATAGTTATTGCTGTCATCATTAACTAAGCAAAGTCAGGAGTACTAATTTTATTTTAGTTTTATTTCGGAGACTCTTTTATTTCTATATATTTTTATTTTTATTCGACCATTTGCATTTTCATACTAATTAACACCTTACATCATCCAAATATTTCACATCATGTCAGGTCACTAAAATCTAAACAACCTGCCATGGTCAGGTCACTAAAATCTGAAAAAATGAAAAAACAAACTTTTGTTCGACATTATTCTTTTTAAAACAGTGAATTTTAGCTGACTAAATCAAGCTGACAAGTGAAAAGTTAGAGACAAGTCCAAGTTGTAACTTAATTATATTACTATCCCCAAATGCTGCTTAATAATACTTGTTATTTGTATAATAGTTTGTTTCATTAAATGATGTACTAGGGAAGGTATGGTGCTTCCTGCTTAGATTCTGGCTGAGTATGACTAATAACTACTAACATTAACGGCCCAGCACAAATTCAAATCACTACCTCTTAAAATCCGGCCCAACCCAATCACTACCCCAATGAACGTGGTTCGTAGCAACTAGCAAGTATTGCAAAGAAAATCAAATGATGGGAAATAACTGAAAAAGTTCGATCGAACTTTTGAGTTTGTTTTAAAAAATCCAAAAAGATAAAAGCCACATATTGTCGTACCTTATGACCTATACAAAAGGCTTTTGAACTCGAGAGGAGGATTGATGTGATTTCATAAATCGATTTAGATCATGCATTTGCGGTTGATTTGAAGCATGTCTCGTCCATGGTCGAGTAAACGCAGCCATCATTTGAGAGCTGTTCTAACGCATCCCTGCCACATAGACCAAGCAGTTCTTGTCAACAAAGATTCCATTTTATATTGTATCTTTGTCGAGGAGAGAAAAAATGAGAGAGATATACTTGACTTGAAGTGGCGGAATCCTGAGGTCACGCGCAATCACATCACAGTGAACTCCAGCTTCAGATGCCCTGACGTAGATTCAACATATATACAACCAAATATCAAACTCATGTTATGCTTCTGAATGAGTCAGAGAGAGAGATAATTTGAGTTTCAAATGGCAATACTTTTCACACTAGCACAAGAATATTTATCTTCTGCAATAACTTAATTTCAAACATATGCGACAAGGCTTGTACTTGTGCTAGTTGAATGAATTTTAGTTAAACTTAACTAAGGTTGGCTCATTGATACTTTAGTGGTTGATTTGCTAATTTTATGTACTGATGTTTGATCATGAGTAGTGAAAGTTGTATGAATGGTATTATATGACAAGCTAAAGAGAATCTTTAGGGAATAATAGACTTACAGGTGCATAGGTTGATTCAAGTAATTCAAGACTGTCTGCCTTACACCATGCATTGGATCATTGAATTGGTTCGGGAACTGAAAAAGATTCTTCGACAACTTAAGAGGGACATAAAAGAGCATATAGAAAATTTTGAATTCCAGATTGGATCTGTGTATTACCTGATTAGATGGACCGGTTTGGTATGGCTTCGCAGGGGTTGGATTTGTTGAATATGGCATTTGGGGCCTAGGAGTAGCAGTGGCCTGAGGAATAGAACCACCCTGAAGTAATTGAGGTTAGTATGAAACATGAATAAGTTTTAAGCTGTAGAACAAAGCTTAAAATAGGGGTGAAGTACCCGTGGCATGGTGTTGTACATGTGGACAAACATACACTCGGTAAAATGGTGTACAATTTCGTTGAAGTCAGTGACAGGCCTGGAAGCATATAGTTATAGTAAGTATATCGTAGATCAAATGGAAATTTCAAATCTATAAAATCAAATAGGAAATTTCAAATCAAGAAAATCAAATAGGAAATGGTTGGCTGATCAAGTATATCAAACTGGTCGATAAATTATGTCAAGTAAACAATGGTACCTTATTGAGAAAACATTCACAGATCGCTTCCCTTGGAAACTTTTCAGGTGTCCATATAGGCGAACATACATTCCCAGCCTGTAAGAGATGTGGACTATCAAATTTTAATACTATAGTAACTATACTAAATCAAAGAAACTTAAATGTACTGCAGAAACATACTTGACTGCTTCCATTTCTTCAGTTTCTTGACGTTCATGACACCTGCATATAATAGTCCATAGTGAATTAGAAAGATATGGTTGAGCTCCAATAATAGTATTATCGTATTGAGATTCTATTAGAATAAAAATTGAAGAACCTACCATCTAACACAATCAACACAGCCTGTACCGTCATCGACAACAAAATCAACCTGAGTGATTCTGTTCTCCATTCTACAGATTCGTCCAACGATTGCAACCTAAACACAAATAACACCAAAGCTCAATTACTTAACGCAATAGCGATCAGGGCATAACATATCAGCTAACAAGTTTAACTGCAGCAGAAAAAAAGAGAGCTTACAGTGTTAATATCAACACCGTCTATGGAGAAATTCGATTCACCATTGGTTGATACGCTATTCAACTGCTTCAATGTCAGGGGAAGCAAGGTACGTACATCGCGGTTCTACAAAACAGTGATGAACACAAACACATTGCTGAATTGCTCAACTAAAATGATGCACAGTATATGATGTTTATACCCAGATTCACAACTCCACAAACATACTGTAATTGTATTGACATGTATAGATTTCTGATAAGATGCAAAAATCATGAACACATCCACATTTCCAGATCTCTCTGGTCAGCAATTTGTTTTTTCGATACTTTTCATCCATGTGAAAACAAAGTTCTAGAAAACTCGAGTAGAACTAGCATGATTTTCCCTATAAACGACTAGAAACAGAGAAAATCGGATACAAAAAACAAGTATATAGCACGCGAGTAAAACTACTTGATAGCAGAGAACTTCGGCAGAATCTTAAGAACGATTTCGATTGCACATAACGCGGAAAGGATCAATCAAATTTCTCTATGGTGAAGAAAATTAGAGAGATCAAACCTTGAAGGACGCTGAGGAGTCAGGCGCTTGGGTAGTTGCCTGAGAAGGCATGAAACCACCGCCGGCGAAAGCGGCGTTGCCGTCAAACTCGCCTCCGTACATGTTTTTAGTTTGCTCTCCTTTGTTGCTGTCGATCGAAACCCTGATGGAACGCCCGTCGCTTCAACGGAGGATAATTCCAGCTTTTGAAAATTCTGGAAATTCTCTGGATTTAAGAAGAAGCTGGAGAGTCTTTAAATAATTAATTAATTATCAATTAATACCAGTCATAAAATATTAAGTAAATTCTCTTAGTATCTTCTAATATGAGTAATATCTACAAATTACAAAACTCAACTTTTCGTATACTATAAAGTTATTGATAAAATGGATATATAGTTCCCGCCAAAACTCTCCCCAATTTTCCCGCGATAAATTTAAGTTTTCCAAGTGAGTTTTTATTTTCAAAAGCATATTTGTTGTCTGATGATCTGAAATATCATTCGATTTACTAAACTGCCTTTATTGGCTAAGCAGTGTTTAAAAAATGGCCCATTGGGCCCAAAATAAAATTTGCCGGCTGTTAGTTGTAATACGTCTTTATCCAATACCACCATGCGATTGACCTGAATGATTTTTGGGCCCTGGTTAGGTTGACAAGAACAAAAACTGTAACATCTAGATACATCATCTAATTTTATTGCATTCATATATTAAAGATATTGCACTTTATGATTATGAAGACTAAAAATCAAATCTTATGGTTTATGTCATGAACGAAAAATAATCTTTATTCAAATTTCTAATAGGCAGTGATATATTGCACAACTCATAATGTCATAATTAAGTAAATTCACAGAATAATTTACTAATCTATTGCTTATGAATTTCTATAAGAGACCAAAATTTAAGCATCACAAGATTATATCAGGTTTCGCCTAGTGACAGTGCATGACAAAAAAAAATCGTTCTCAAAATACTAACGTAACGTTACATTGCATGGCTCCTAAGAGATAAATTGGGCATTTTGTGATAATTAAGTTAATTAATTACTATGTAAGTTATGTTGAGTTATGCTTTGGAAACTACGAGTGTTGTAGCAAAATACAGTCAGGATTTAGCTGCGTGAGTGTATTATTTATTTTTGTCTTTTAGCAAATATTGATGGTTTGATTATATGTGTACGTATATAATAATACCCAAATTATACTTGATCCCATTATATCTGCCGTGTACATGTATACATTTTTTAAGGACATAAAAAGGATTAACGTCCGTATTTATAATCTAATGGCGTTGGGTTGTGCATTATGGATTAGGATAATTTAGTTTTGTCCTTTTATTAATTTTAGGAGAGTTTAGTTTTAGCATTATTTATTCTGGAAAAATAAAATGTTTGAGAATTAAAATGGACTGTTGAATAAAAACTAAATGTGGTAGAGCAAAATAATAAAAGAATTAGGCCCAAAGCCCAAGCTTACAGTTGACGTCAGTGCGACCCAGATTCCAGAAGTACAGCGCGTTAAACATTCCCAACTCGCATTAAAGGCGCGTACTAATAACTCGCTCAAATTGCCTTAATTTCTGTAGTCTCTAACCCACCAAATCGGCTAAATTTCCAAAAATGCTAAATTTCGGGGCGTGATATTAGTTGCTGTTATTAAAAAAATTGGCTATCAATCAAATATACTTTTATCATTATTTTGTTTTTGCGTATATACTTTTATCATTATAGTTGCGCAGGTTTTTTTTAAAATTATCTTTCAAATATATGTTATCAATTAAAAAAAAAAAACTGTTATCAATCAAATCTAGTTTTGAACCGCGTTTGTTTTTCTATCATTATCTTTAACTTATTTTAACCGCACCATTTTTTCCCTTTTTTCTAACCACAAAATTTCTCTTCCTGCACTGCTAAAACTTATGTTACCAACCAATTAAAAAACACAAATGACAAATAATAATCCTTCTTAAGGTTTAGGAATATTTTTCTAAAATAATTCCCAAAAATAAGAAGCTATAGGAAGATTATTTATTTATTTTCTCCTAAGCTCACATTTTAGTTGATGAGAAATCGACTATTTATTGTAAATACGGTATCTTGGTCGTTATTCTTTGCGTTTATCACGTAGGATCGGAAAGCGAATAGGAAGTTTTCGTTCATTATTATTTATATATTTGGTATTCGCTTTTTGTTGGGAGTGTGGCCACTCATGAGACAAACCTCACCAACTTGTATCATTCATTCTACGTTAGTTCATCAATCGTTTCCTTAATCCCATGATTCAAATCATTGTCTCTCTCCCTTGATCTGTACGCTTCAATGGAAACCCAGTTTCAGTTTCAGCAAATTTGAGTTTCCAGGTTCAAGATTCAGAAATTTTATACAGACATCTTTTATCAATTTTCAAATTTTCCTCACCTAACGTAATTTACTTGTCACTGATCCGTAGCAGTAGAGTAACGGAGGCTGTGGGCTATGGCTTCTAAGATAAAGTAAGCCATTTTCTCAGATCCTTTTGTCTCATTATGTCGTTGGAAAATGTCGATTCAAATTCCGATATGGCTTTATCTATGTTATGGATTGTCTATCAACAATGTAGATCTAATAGCTCTGGGTTTAGGGTTTAATCTCTTAATCTTTTAAGGAATCTATTTGTAGCACATGATCTTTAGTTTTATTTATTCGTCTGATTGTCCCCGTTTCTGTAATTTTTAAATCTTATTAAGCTTTTGTTTTTATCTTCTGTTCTACTTTGTAATTTTTTGTTTTTGTTTTAAGCCTCCATTGATTCAGCTGATTTAAGATTAAGAAAGACTTAGAAAGTATTGGGAATTTTTTTTTTTTTTTTGGTGTATCTATAGAAAGTGTTTAAGTTTTGATTGATCTTTCAGTCAAAAGCGGAAAAGATTCTATCTTTAGCTACAAACATTGGTAGAGTCATGATGCTTTTATAGTTACTTACTGCGATATGTCTTTTTAGAAACTCATATTAGAGACTCATTGACTCTAAAATTGTATTATGTTTTGATTTGCTTTGCTTGATGAGTCTTTGATGTTGTTTTTCTGAAGCAGAACTGGTTTATCTGAAACTACTTTGGGGAAATCATCTCCAGCATCTCTAACAGTGCCTAAACTGACTCGGATTGTGACTAAATCTGAACCTAATTCTCCTTCACCTACTCAACATTCACGGCTTTCGTTTGATCGCTCTTCTTCTAACACAAAGTCTTCTACTGAGAAGAGGTCACCAAAAGTTCCAACCCCTCCACAAGTAAGTGTGTCAATAATAGTATCTATTTCGATTTCTTGAATTGAGGAAGCATTTTTGTTGCTGGTCTTAAGTTGGGTTTGTGTTGCCACACTATGCTGCAACTGTTGATATCTATTGTTGTTTTCTAATGATTGTTTGTAGAAAACTCAAACACGGGCTGTGAAAGGATCAGAATCGCAACCTCGGTTGATTCAAATCAAGGAAGATTTGAGGAAAGCAAATGAGCTGATAGCATCGCTCGAGAATGAAAAAGCGAAAACACTTGATGAACTTATAAAAGCGCGGAAAGAGGCTGAAGAGACATCTGGGAAACTAGATGAGGCTTTAAAAGCTCAGATAAAGGCTCAAGAGAATTTTGAAATTGAGAGATTCGAGGCTGTTGAGGCGGGGATAGAGGTGGTTCAGAGAAAAGAAGAAGTGTTGAAGAAAGAGCTCGAGAATGTCAAGAACCGACATGCTTCCGATTCAGCTGCTCTTCTTTTGGTAACCCTGGACCTGGAGAAAGTCAATCAAGAATTGGCTAAAGCTAATGTTGCCAAGAGTAAGGTTTTGAGTCAAGCAGACGATGCTATTAAGATGGCTGCAATACATGCTGAGAAAGTGGAAATCTTGTCGTCTGAGTTAATACGGTTGAAGGCTTTGCTTGATTCAACCCGAGAGAAGGAAACCATCTCCAAGAATGAGATCGCTTCAAAACTAGGAGCAGAGATAGTGGTTCTAAAAAGAGACCTTGAGAAAGCGATAAGTTTGGAAGCAAAGGTAAAGGAACGAGAGATGATCATTGAGCAGCTTGATGCTGACTTGGAAGCTGCGAAGATGGCAGAATCTTATGCGCACGGCTCTGCTGACGAGTGGCAAAACAAAGCTAAAGAATTGGAGAAACGGTTGGAAGAAGCTATCAAGCTGGAGAGATCTGCCTCGGTATCTCTAGTATCAGTGAAAAAGAAGCTGGAAGGAAGCAATAGTAGATTGCACGATTTGGAATATGAAACTACAGATCTTAAGGAGAAACTCGAGGTATTGGAGATGAGCCTAGCTAGACAAAAGATTGGTCTTGAGAAATCTGAACAGCGGCTAAGTATTGCAGGAGAAGAATTATCAAAGAGTGAGAAAGAGGCAGCAAAACTGAAGAATGAGCTTGAAACTGTGAATGATGAGAAGAATCAGACTTTAAAGAAGGAGCAAGATGCTACTTCAAGTGTTCAAAGGCTCTTGGAAGAGAAAAACAAGATCTTGTCAGAACTGGAGAGCTCAAAGGAGGAAGAGGAGAAGAGTAAGAAAGCGATGGAGAGTTTAGCTTCGGCATTGCACGAAGTGTCGAGTGAAGCACGCGGACTGAAAGAAAAATTGTCGAGTCAAGGTGATCAGGATTATGAAAAACAAGTAAAAGATTTGAAATTGGTCATTAAATCAACGAACGAGAAGTATGAGAATATGCTTGACGAGGCGAGACATGAGATTGATGTTCTTGTCAGTGAGGTGGAACAAACCAAGAAACAGTTCGAAAGCTCAATGGTAGATTGGGAAATGAGAGAAGCCGGATTGGTGAATCACGTGAAGAAATTTGATGAAGAAGTTTCTACAATGGAGAAAGAAATGAATAGGTTGGGTAATTTGCTGAAAAGGAAGAAGGAAGAAGCTGATGCAGCATGGAAAAAAGAATCCCAGATGAGAGATAGTCTTAAAGAAGTGGAAGATGAGGTGATTTATCTTCAGGAAACTCTCAGGGAAGCTAAAGCTGAAACCTTAAAACAAAAGGAGAAAATGTTGGACAAAGAAACCGAGTTTCAAAGCGTTGTTCATGAGAACGATGAACTCAGAGTGAAACAGGATGATTCTCGGAAGAAGATTGAGGAGTTATCGAAGTTACTCGAGGAAGCATTGGCCAAGAAAGATAGAGAAGAGAACGGTGAGCTCAGTGAGAGTGAAAAAGACTATGATCTGCTTCCAAAGGTGGTTGAGTTTTCTGAGGAGAATGGTCATAGAAGTGCAGAACAGAAGTCTTCTAAAGTAGAAACCTTCGACGGCATGAACAAGAAACCCGAGGACACAGAGAAGAAGGAAACGAAAAAAGATTCTCCAGATGATGACACAGTTGAAGTTGAACTGAAAATGTGGAAAAGTTATCAGGAAGAGAAGAAAGAAGTTTTCCACAAGGGAAATCCAGAACAAGAGTCTGCAAAAGAAGAAGAAGAAGACATGAACATGATAGACCAAAGCGAGAAAATTTCACCTGAAAACATGGAAGAACCTGGGATTGGATTAACGGGAGAAGATGAGCTGGTGAAGGAGAAGGAGAAGAAGAAGAAGAAGACATTGTTTGGTAAAGTTGGAAATCTTCTGAAGAAGAAAGGACCCATGAATCAGAAATAAATGAAAGCATCGTTTTATTACTACACTTTTTGAGGTATTGCAAAACCTAGCTTTTACATATATACACACACATCTCTTTGCACCGTTTTGAGTTCTTCATTAGTGTTCTTATTTTTTGGTTATGCCTTTTGAAATAGGCTTCTATTAAGTTGTTGGTTTATGATTCTTTTCTTCTTTTGATTTTTTTTTGTTTGGCTTACTATTTTCTTCTTATCAACAAACCAGAAACAAAGTCTCTGTTTACTTGGAGATTTAGGAATACAATTTTTGTATTACATGTAAAACCTTCTATTATCATCCACATATTTCTGTTGAAGGTATCAAATATTTTCTGGATCTTATGATTTTTAGTATAAATTTTTGTAGGATCTTATGATTTCATAAAATTTTGGTCCATTTACAATTTTTTTCCCTTGTTTTAGGATTCATTAAAAAAAAAAAAGTTAATTAAAACGACGTCCGTCTGAAGGATATTGGGCCATTTTCATAAACAGCCAAGCCTTAGAAAATAATCAAGCCCAGCCCAAAATAGTGCAAACGACTTCGTTTTATATGGTTTTAATATTATTGCGAAATGTTTAGTTACAACTTACAATAAAGTGATAAACAGGTGGCCTATATTCATCAAAATGATTCTCTGTACTTTGACCGTGTAGAAGAACTTAATTACGAAGAGCGCATACCCTTTTTTGGTTCTTCAAAACTGGTAGGTTCCTTACTATGCAAGTTTCTCACGGTAAGTAATTTTTTTATGAAGAGTTCTTAACGCATTTTTTGACCGGGTTACAAGTTTCTCACGGTTAAAAAAGAGCAATTTAACTATTTATGGTCCTATCCTAACCTTTGGATATTGAACGATTTTCATTATCTTTTGACTTTTAAACGGATAACATAGTCGAGAAAGGTAAAATTGTTGCTTAAAAATAGGCAAGTCTCTAGTTTAACGAAACCTTTTGTTTACTAACTATAGTATACGTAGAAGGTAAAAAAAATATGATTGTTTATCTGTTCCATTCACTTTCAATCTAAGAACACCTCCAATAGAAGTTCTAAGAAGGAGCTTCTTAAAATTTTATAATAATAAATATTAGAGGAGTTCTTAGTATAAAGAAAGAGTAGATCTAAAAATTCTAATTTAAGAACCATTTTAGAAGTTTTTAGCATAATGTTTTTAAAATTTAAATTTAAAATATTGGTAAGAACCCCATGAGAAGTTATATCATTGTAGGTGCTCTAACTGAACGTTTTATTTACACAGTTTTGGAGTTGTTTTCCATAACAAATAAATTTGGATCGGCTTATCTTTGATGTTGTGTTATTAAATCAGATACATATGCATGGTTTCAAAGTATACGTATTTTCTTGTATTTTCGAACTATCTATAACATTTTGAGCTCAAAAAACAATTGTGTGTATTGTATGTCCAACAGATTAGAAAGAATGTTTCAAATTTTTCATTATTTGAGTTCAAATATGTTGAATATGTTGAGCAAAAATAAATATTTCAAATGAAAAAAAAAACTTGGCACTAGAGTTATATATATGTTGATTCAAGGTAAATGGTTCCATATAATGTAATAGAATTATACACAATCACTTGTCTTGTCTACTGTGTTGACATTTATATATCAACTTTTTGTGTTATATAGAGATAGGTAATTGAACGAAAGAGCAGAAAGGTATTCTAATCCAAAAGTGGTTTAAAAAAAATTACTTTATCATGTATTTTTAACTTTTCTTAAATTTGTGATAATCTATCGAACTACTTTAGAAAATGAGCGGCCGGATCAAATCTTATACGTCAAGGAATACGAATTTCTCACTACAAATGACGCTATAATTGTGTGATATAATCTTTATCAAAAAGTGTTTTATCTGATCGATCTTTGTTACGTTGTGCTATAATTTGAATTGAAATTAGGACTTGAATGGTAACACTATAATCCGGTTTCGCAAAAGATTCGACTTTTTAGAAAAGGATAAACAGAGTTTTTGATTAAAAAATCCTTAGAAGATTACTACGGATAAGGCATCTAGACGGAAACTTGATCAAATGGTCTAATGCTTGCCCATAGTAAAATCGAACCCGAAAAATATAACGAGTTTATACGTCTTTAATTAGTCTTAAATCCAATAACACCATGCGGTTGACCTGAATGATTTTTGGGCTCTCGTTAGGTTGACTCGAATAAAAACTAAGTCTGTAACATACATGATTATATTTCAACAAGAAACCAAAATTTAAGCATCACAAGATTAATTAAATCAGGTTTCGCCTAGTGATGCATGAAAATCGTTCTTTAAATACTAACGTAACGTTACATTGCATGGCCCGTAAGAGATAATTAAGTTAATTAATTACTATTTAAGTTATGTTGAGTTATGCTTAGGGAACTACGAGTATTATAGCAAAATACAGTCAGGTTTTAGCTTGCGTGAGTATATTTCATTTTGTCTTTTAGTAAATATTGATGGTTTAATTATATATGTGTACGTATATAATAATACACAAATTATACTTGATTCTATTATACGTGCCGTGTACATGTACGCATTTTTAAAGCACGTAAAAAAAGGACTAACATCCGTATTTATAATCTAATGGCGTTGGGTTGTGCATTATGGAGAAAATTAGTCTATGGATTTGGATAATTAAGTTTTGTCCTCTTATTAATTCGAGGAGATTTTAGTTTTAGCACTATTTATTCTGGAAAAAATAATAATTGAGGATTAAAATATAGGCTCAAGGTTCAAGCACACACTTGACGTCAACGGGATCCAGATTCCTGAGGTAGAGCGCGTCAAAACATTACCAACTCGCATAAAAAATGCATCAAATCGGCTAAATTTCCAAAAATGCAAAATTTTGGGGCGTGAGAATCTGTCGCGTTCTATTAGTTGGAAACTTCGGCTCTGCCAATATTTCACCTTTTTAGACACGAACTAGATGTTGCGAAAACGTTGATAAATCACGACTAAATATTTTCTCTTTTTCGACTTTCTTATAATAATTTTAGTTATATTTATGTTTGATAAATGTAAAAAATCATAGCAATTACAAAAGTCAGTCGTTTATATATGTCCGGTTAATCATTCTCTTAGTTAATTGAGTTTGCCAAAAACCACGCAAAACTTTTGGATGTCTATCGTTTGTTCATATAATAAATTGACGTCAGCAAAAAGATAAAAAAAATATATGTATATATATATATAAGTCACGTATAAAGATTTATATACCAAAAGATAAAAAAAGATTTACGTACAAAGAGCAAGAAAAAAAAAAGATTATTAGTTATAAAAGTGTTAGGGTTTTGGGGGGTCCCATGGTTTTGTGATCTCATTCAAAATAGTTTGCGTGTGTTAACGTGCTTAAAACTACATGTATACCAACAATGAACAACCATACGGAGACTTGATAAATTGGATTTAGATGAACAAAATACTATATAACTTATGTACATTTTTGTAAAAGGGAATATATAATGTGTATTGCGTCTATAAATATAATATAAGACATTTTAATATTAAAAATAGAAAAGAATCGAAAAGGAAAAAAAATATTCAAATTCCCGTACAAACATATTCCATGAAAAAATTCTTTAAATATTGCATGAAAATATAGTTTTTGTTTTACATTTTTGTTGAAATCTCTAATTTAATCATTTGAATTTAGTTGTGAATTAAAAAAAAAATTATGTCTTGGTTAGAAAACGATAAATGATTTTTTTGTTAAAGATAAATATATTTGAGCATTTACTTCTTCTTTTTTAATGTGTGAAAAAATCGAAAATAACATATTTGTTAAATAGAGTATAAAATTCTTGAGAGGCAATTTTATTATTATTGTCTTTGAAAAACTAAAATGTTTAATTTATTGACTCATTCGAACACGGTTCAATAATTATAGATTTTGAGTTTATATTAATTTGAATTGAGATGTGTCACTAGTTGACCAATGAGCAGTAATCCATACCACTGTCGGCACTACCTGTCTCTCTTAAATATGCAATACGTTTTCATGAATAGTTGTGTCAACGAAACATTATAAGTTATTGTAAACCATTAATTAATTATTCCAATAGTACATCATACACGATCCCAGCGCAAGACCCATGTACAATACCATGCATAATGTGTTCATCAACATAAACTATAATTTGAGAATATATATTTTTGGTCATGTTTTCGCTTTGTTCCTTGTAATTTAAACTTATACGAGAGTTATATATAGTCTATCACTATTTGAATAATTAGAGCTGGTAAGTAACTAACTTTTTTATTCTGAAATTTTTAGAAAAGTTTGAGAAATTTACATTGTCAACATGAATTAGTTGCAGCAACTTTTATTCCACACATTGCTTCAAAAACTTGAACATCTTCTTATCCTCCACATTTTTCTTCTAGTTTCATGAAGGGTATGATCGTTATTTCACTTATTTGATTGTATGAAAGTCAAAAGGACACGTCACACGAGCTAAATAAGATCTTGTTCCGACAAAACACAAGACAAAGACGAAAGCCTCTTCTATGTTTATATATATAAAGCAAAGAACATAACACTTACCTTCATTAACTAAGATCTTGCTTTGGCCATTCTTCTCTCTTCTCAACCCTCTCTATTTCTCACAGGTATATTATATGTATTTGTATACTCACTTAACAGTCTCCAATTTCTTAGCAGAAGCGTAAATACTTGTTAAAACATAAAGGATACACAGTACTTTTTAAAAAATTTTATAAAAAGGCTCATACACTGTACTTTTGTTTTGAAGCAATTTAATTAATTCATTAAAACCCTTCTTTTTGTTTTCTTTTGTTAACTATCTTATTTATTATGTACAGGTACATTTAATAGCTAGATCTTACAATAAAATGGGGAGATCACCGTGTTGCGATGAGAGTGGACTAAAGAAAGGGCCATGGACGCCAGAAGAAGATCAGAAACTGCTAAATCATATACGAAAACACGGCCATGGAAGCTGGAGAGCTCTTCCCAAGCAAGCTGGTTTAAACCGTTGTGGGAAGAGCTGCAGATTAAGATGGACTAATTACTTGAGACCAGACATCAAAAGAGGAAACTTCACAGCTGAGGAAGAGCAAACCATCATCAACCTTCATTCTCTTCTTGGAAACAAGTAATTCATTTTACCAATTTTTCTTAATTACTTTAATGAATATTATATTGGAGATCATTACCAAGAGCAAAAATCAGAAAGCAGATCAAATTTTCTATACTATACGAGTTTTAAGTTCTTGGTGCTTTTTATTATGAGTGATTTTAATAATTTGTTGCTTAAAACTATTAAATTAAAGTACCTTAATGTTTGATTAGATAGTATTTAAGTTCTTTTTTCATATAACATCTCTTTTATTATATATAAATTATACAAGTTAAAGTTTAATCAATGTTACAAAAAAATTAATCTTAATCTCTATTTCATCAGTCTTATTAATATTTAACATATATGAGGGCCTAAAAGTATATATATTTTTATATATGCTATTAGTTTTTGGTTAGTTGAGGTGTAAAAGACTTATATATGAAAAACCTGCTACATTGGAGTTTTCTTGGTGCATGCATACAGACTCGTCAATGTTCAATATTTTCCAGTCTATAATTAATTCTTGTTATGGCTTGGAAATTTTATATGATACGCATAAGGCTTAATTAACCCACCAAAAAAAACTATATCTATTTAATTATATGTTTTCATGCTTTTTTTAAAGGTGGTCTTCTATAGCTGGTCATCTCCCCGGAAGAACGGATAACGAAATAAAAAACTATTGGAACACGCATATTAGAAAGAAACTTATTCAGATGGGAATCGATCCGGTGACCCATAGGCCAAGAACCGACCATCTAAACGTTCTAGCAGCTCTCCCGCAACTACTAGCTGTCGCAAATTTCAAAAACCTCTTGACTCTAAATCAGAATATACAATTGGATGCAACAAGTGTTGCAAAAGCCCAATTGTTACATAATATGATCCAGGTCCTTAGCAACAACAATACCTCTTCTTCTTCTTCCTTTGACATTCATCACACCAACAATAATCTCTTTGGCCAATCTTCTTTCTTAGAGAACCTACCAAATATTAGTGAGGGTCTCTATGATCAAACCCAAAGCCTCTCTCACATTGATAATCAGCCTCTGGAATCGTTTTCTAGCCCGATTCGAATAGTTGATCAGAATGCGATTCCACCGTTGATTTCGGCATCTCCTGGTGAGTCTAAGCAAACTCAAATGATGATCAAAAACAAAGAGATTTTGAAGCATAATGATCACACTTCAAACCCTTCATCGACCTCAACGTTCACTCAAGATCATCATCAGCCATGGTGTGACATAATTGATGACGAAGCAAGTGATTCTTATTGGAAAGAAATCATAGAGTAAGTTAGAGAAACTAAAAATTTTCACACACATATATTTTGATTGTTGAATTTCGACGAGTTCTTGATAGTACTTTTTTCTCTTTGCAGGCAAACTTGTTCGGAGCCTTGGCCATTTCGCGAATAGAGACGAAAGAAATACAGTAGCATTATTTTTTTCTGTGGATATAGATATACACATATGTACATATTGTTAATTAACTTTCATACAGTTTGTCTTAATTTGTTTTCTTAAAAAATTTCGACCATGTATGCAAAAAACATTGATATATACTGTACAAAACTGATGATCGTATATTTATATTATTAATTTGTCATTTTAATTCGATGTCAGAAGTGTGGTATTAATTAGTAGTAGTTCTCCAAGTATTAGGGCTTTTCAAATCCAAATTATATTAGAGAAATGAATTCATGACGAAAAATAGTTACTAAAATTTTTATCTTCTGGATTCAAATTTAGTTGGGGATGGTTAAGAAGAAGTGGACTAATAGAGTCTCGAAAGTGACATAATCTTTTTTGTTTGACTTTAAGAGGAGACAAAAGAGATGAACAATAAAGAGATGGTAGCATTTAAAACATCATAGCACATCTTAAACTCCTGGCCACCTTTTATATCAAAAACAAGATTATAGTCTCAGCATAGGTTATAATTTAAAATTTTAAGAAAATAGATACGTGACTATTTTATATTTTAATCACGGGTAACTAATTAACCAAGACATGCATAGTTTTGTGGGTTTTATCTTGTTATTGTTGTGTCATCATTCGAATTTAAATTCACATTGTATATTAATGTTGTCTATTTGACAAGAAAAAATTATATAACTAAATACTATAATTTTCAGTTTGATTCAGTCAGAAATATAAACTTTGTTTCCCCTTTAATCCAAAGTATAACTTTACAGTCAAAGCAAAAAAGATAACACTAGAATTCCTAGTTCAAATTAAACACTCAAAGTTAATTTTTAGTGTTAAGAGTGTGACAGGAAAGACTTAAGTAAATAATGGAGAAACGTGTGTTAATATACGAACACTAATGCTGCTCAAATATTTCTCATGAAAATAGAAACCTATATTTGGACTACAAAGCCTACTTGGCTAGTTGGTCACATCATTTTTGTATTAATAATTAATTATTTCCAAAAACCAACACTAAGAATTGCTTGTGGATATCGATTTGCAGGAAACATTAATTTGCAATCACACTTAAAATAAATAAAAATTATCGACAACAAAGATAGAAATCGCACCAAACAAAATTTGACTACATCAGAAACACACAAAAACCTAAAATCCAAACCAGAGAAAAGATCGGGCAACGGAACCTTTCGAACCAACAACCAACTCAAAAGATCGAAAACGGTTTAATTTCCCTTCATATTATGATTTTAGTAAATCCTTTCCCTTCATAATTGTCAAAAAAAAAAAAAAAACCGTGATGAAAATGAAATATCCATTAGTTTCTAATTAAATCATTCCATGCATAATTGTCAAAATCTTGTATTAACCGAGTTTATCCCAAAATGATACGATAATACCATAATGATATCCTAATCGATAACCGGATTCGGAAAACCGTAGGTTTAAAAGCAAACCTGTCGGTACGTGATTAACTTTAAGAGATAAATTTGGACCAGTTAGTTTGTTTTCAAAGAAACAACCTCGGTTTAATCGAATCACCAGTTCATAATCTCGGTTTGGAATAAAAGTATACTACCAACAATCGGAATTGCTTAACCGGTTCCCACCTAGTCACAGTGTCGTTTGTTACAAAGCAAACACTTGAAACACATGTAGGTTTCTTCTTACAAAGTATCCAGATTTGGACTTAATCAACAGCCATGGCCTCGGTTATGTTCCTCTGATCTTCCAACGCTGTCCGAATCTCATCCACCAAACTCTTCTGCTCATCTTCTATTGTGTTCTGCAACTCATCAACCTATATTCCCATAAAATGTTCACAATCATAAACTCAGACTTCAAACATAGATCGCATATTGAAAACCGTTAAACTAAAAGGTTAGGTTTTTGACATTACCATATGCATCAGCAGAGCAAACTGCTTCTTCCTTAGCTCATGCAATCTCCAACTTGCAGTGTTCTCTGCTTCAAGCTCAGCAATCTCCTTGTTCAATTCATATATGACCTTCTCTGTCTCTGACCTCCGCGGTTGCGCAGAAATCAGTTTCCTTATCGTCTCACACTCTTCTTTATGTTGTCTCTCTATTTTACTCTCCTCAAGCTGCTTCTTTAGATCTTTGAGCTCAGCTTTCACCTGCATTATCTGCCTTTCTGTCTCATCTTTCACCTCGTTAAAGCTCTCTTTCTCCCTAAGATTTGCTTCTACAACCGCTTGGCTCTTCAGAAGGGGGATTTCCAAAGTAGACAGTTCCTGTAAGAAAGCTTTTGCAAGCCTACCGCACTCGTTAAAGTTCTCTTCTTCTTTATCAACTTCGAGTACAAAAGAAGTGAACTTCTTCTGAAGTTTCTTCAATGGAGGTTCGCCTCGAGTGGTCGTGGTTCGGGTTAAAAGCCGGTTTCTTATGATTTTGTCATCATCCACGGGATCAAATGCATAATTAACCTTAGGTACTACAGTCTCTAATCTACCAGAAATCCTCCTTGCTTTAACTGACATCTCAACTTACTTTAAAACTCTTAGTTCAACCCTGCAACACAGACGCACAAAGAGCATTTAACAACCAATTTGCCAAATTGCACTTTCTAAAGCTATAGAATCCAAATTGGTTATTTGATACAAGAATAAAGCTCGAGTCTAACTTAGCAGAACCGAACAAAAGCTAAGTATTTATTCAAAGCTTCCATTTCTCAATCTACTTTAACTGGATTTTCATGGATATATATCAACAAATCTTATCTATTATTTCGTTTATTCGTAAGCAATTTCTCCATCGCACTATTGGATGAACTGAATTGAACTTTCCGGTGAGATTGATTTTACCCGGACGAACAAAAACAGCAAAAGATTAAATCTTTACTTACTTGAAGTGAACCCAAGATCGAGATTCGTCTTCTGCAATCAATACGCGAGAAAAACAGAGCCCTTTTCAATGGCAAACAATACTTCAAATTTTTTTTACCCTAAATTGATATTCATCTTCCTTCTCCGTTTCTCTTCTTTTTTTTTTGAAATAAATGCAACAATGACTCTTCAACTTATACTATATTACAAAATAAGCCTAATCTCTTAAAATATACAAATAAACCTACATTCTTTTTTTATTTACACTCTGACGCCCGTTTAATGCTTTTGACAAATAATTAATGGAATTAATAGGTCCAAAACTATATAATTGAGTAATCGGATTACACATTACATATCTCTAATTGAGTTATGGAGGGACCAAATTTACGATCATAAGTAATCATTCAAAATTGAATTGAACTATAATTTATTGAGGTGTAGAAATGTCAAATGTGTAACAAATCAAAACCATATAATTTAACTTAAGACTCCGATTTAACTGGTCAAAAATCACATAATCGAACACGAATGGACATTTTCGTCGCTAAAAATCTGAGAGGGATAAACATGTTGGACTGAATATTGGGGAGGGTAACTAAAGATTTTGTTTCCATCACTGTCTTCATTCTTATTATTGTTCTTGTTATTACTGTATTTATCTTTATTATCTTTTTCTTTCTCTGTGTTTTGACTTAGAAGTTCTGCATGTTTCCCAAGTTTTTTCTTAATTTTCTCCACAAGTTTTGGAGGATCCATGACTCCTCGTACCACCACCATTGACTTTGACCGGTCTGGTTCTGCCGTTTGAACACCTTTAATTTAAATAAGAAACATATCATCATAAGTTGTTTTTAGTTTGATATTTGATTTGTCTAAGTTAAAAATTAACACATGGATAAAAAAAATTATGAGTACTAGAAATTAAAGAATCAATTTGTATAGCTTGGTTTGTAAATAAAACATGAATACAATTTATATTACCTTTTATTTTCTCAATGCCTCTTTTGATTTCATGAACACATCCTTCACAGTGCATGTTCATTTTTAAAACTGCAGTTTTGATCTGTGGAATACTCTGAAACCAGGCACAAAAGAAAATAATATAATAATGATAGTTGGTATTTATCATAATATTTATGTGATATATCATACATCTAAGTCTTAATGTGAGAGTATCTAATACAAAATAATTAGAAAACTTACTTCTTTCTTTTGTTGTTGCTCCTTCTTCTGATCTTGTTTAGGATTAGGTTTTGGGGAGATTAACTCAGCATTTTTACTAAATTTCTTCTGCACTCTTCGTAATATCTTCATCGGATCATCAAATTTTCCGTACACAACCACTTTATTGTCTCCAATCTCCATCTTAATTTGTTCAACCCCTAAAAACAATAAGATCAACATATAGAATAATTATTTTTGGGGGTTAAATTAAACTTATAATCATTTTGAGTAGGATAAAATTACGACAAAGATTGGAGACAACAAATTATACTTTCATTCAAACAAAAAAAACATAATAATTATAAATGCGATCCAAATCGAAATGTTTGTTTTAATTGAATATTACCATAATAGCCCTTCAAGCAATGAAAAACTTGTGACGCACATCCTTCACAGTGCATGTAAACCTTCAGAACAATTTCTGTATATTGATTATTCTTATCAGATTTTTCGTCTGAATCTCCATTTTTTTGGTTCTTTTTCATAGACTTGTTGGCTGATTCTCCATTTTGCTTGTTCTTTAGTACAAAACAAAACAAAAATTATTTGTTCACCGAAATTACGTAGCAAATGACTAGAATCACCAAAGATAAAATGACTAGAATCACCAAAGATAAAAATGCACATACCTTTCCCATTATCAATGTTTACTCCTTTTTAACAAAATCAATGTTTACTCCAAGTGCAATGAAGAAGTTGAACAGTGAGACTCTATATATAATGTCAAAGAAGTTTTACGATTCATTTTTTATTAACATGCAAAAATGATTCATTTCTCGATTTGGATGATCCTATTTGTTTTCAATGAATAATAATTGTAATCACTAGTAGGATTTAATTAATTATAGCATGACAAAGTGACAACTCAATTTGTAACGATCCTTGTTAAATTTAATTTCCATTGGGACTTTTGTAACTTCTTTATTCATTATCTGGATTTTCTACAATCATGAATAGTAACAAATCTTCGAGCTTCATTTTCTTATTTGTTAACGTTTTTGTTGTTGTTGTTGTCCTAATTACAGTATTTCCTTACTAAAACAAGGAATTTCGTATTTTCCGATGGAATTAAATTTACACGAGGATCGGTCCAACTCCAATTGTGTATTGAATATTTCCTTATGTTTTTTTTGGGTCAAACTGTGTTGAATATTTCCAATAACAAATATATATCCTTAATAAAAACCAAGCTTTCAAAGGTCAATTTTGTCATGATGGTAAACACTGTGTATTATGTAACATGTAATATAATAACGGTTACATAGGAGTCCAGCAAGATTGGGTCTTAGGGTCCCAAACAGAAGGAATCAAGAATTTCAAGTGGTTGATTCCGTGTGAATTAAAGGCTCCACCAGTTACCGGGTCAACCCGAATTATACCGGTAAAACCCGGGAAAGATCCGGATCCGAACACCCGCTTGCACTTGGTTGCAGGGTCCATGATATACATCAAAAAGTCGTGGTTTGCAACTCCGTCGACGTTGTACGGTGTCGTCTCCGATTTGAATAAGTATTCGGTTAGAGCTGGATTGCTGGCGAAGTCCGCTAAACCGGTGGCTAGCTGAATAACCAATGCGTCGGCTCCAATTTCTCCACTTGGCGGTTGATAAGTCATGCCACGTGGACCCTTATCGGCCGTATGGAAAGGCCAGGCGCACTCTCCGGGACATTGCACCTCCGGGTTGCTCACCATTATGTACGGTTGTGCTTCTTTTTTACCTGGGTGGCATTTACGTAATTTTATCAAATTACTTTCATCTGTTTTACAACTACAAAATTACAGTAGAGAAAAATCAACTAAAGTAATTAAATCAAACCTTTAATAGCATGGAGGGCGTGACGTTGGCAAGTTCCGTTACAAAACCCTAAGCCTAGAGCCTTAACTTGAGCCGCAAGTAATACAACGGGCATCACTTTGGACATATTTCCCATGGCCGTCTCAACAAGTTTCTCAGCATTATCGATTGTCAATTCCTTTCCACACTTCATCTTCTCATCCACGTAACTCCGGACAATCTTCACCTTAATCCTCTGAGCTACGGTTTTGCTATTCTTCTTCTGTCGGTAAATCTCCTTCACCTCAAACCTCTCTAGGTAACTCTCCACCACTTTCCACCACGCCGATACCTTCGGGTCAAGACCTTCCTTGGCGTCGAAGTTAAGCGATTCTATGAAATCTTGAACCCTCTCTTTTTGGACCGGCGTGAATTGGCCGTACCATAGTAAAGAGAGATCAAGGGTTCCATTTGGGATTTGCACAGGTGACTCACGTGATAAACATAGAGGCGCGAGGAGAAGGAGAGTAATGATGGATAAAGAGGAGGAAGACGAAGGCGCCAATGCCACCGCGCGAACAAAACTTTTTCTTTTCTTTCGGCCTTTGATGGGGGTTTTAGGCTTTTTTTTGGGGACCAAGTAAATAAATTTATTGTTTAAGCTATTTTTTGACAACAAGAGCTGGTTAATTTTGTTTTTTTGGATAGCTGCCAATGAAGCAAAATAGCTATTTTAAACAAAGCTAACTATTTTAACAATGGTGGTGAAAAACTCTTAACAACTTCCAACACTCTATTAACACGGAATGATGAGCTTATGAAACCGAGCCAACATATATTCATGAATCGAAAACGGTGACTATTTACTTTTTTTGGATGGTACACCTTTTGTTACGGAGAGCATAATGAGAAATCACATAAATCGAAATTAATGTATAGTTTAAGTTAAATGAATTCGTGCCCGGACGATGATCCGAGTTTAGGTTTGGTTAGCGTGGGTAAGGCGCTATCCGTGTCTTTGCAAATGAGCAATTTCAAACCTCTTTCCTCCTTCTTCGTCAGCTGAGATGCCACTGACTTGATTCCACTCTTCATATAATTCACAACAAAACATTGCGACCTCTCTGCAGAATGCAATAAATTGTTCAAGACCATCATAAATGTTGAGTGTAAGAGAATCAAAGACTTGTTTTTCTGTGTGTGTAATCTCCTTACAAGGGTGAGCAAGGAGATCGAGAGCCGTTGATGAAGTAGACAAAAAAGCAGGCATCAAAATGCTGCCGTTTGATTAGATAGAATCCGTTTTAAATTAAATAGATGCATACTTGATGGGGAAGAGGTCACGATGGATTTGCTCTAAACGATCTAAATCATTAGAGGTTCTACCATTGGACTATGTCAAAAATAAGAAACTTTCATAAGTATCTAAACTTTTGATTTTGCATTATTTCAATTATAAATATGGTTAGAACCCCTTATGGGTTCTAAACCATTGGAGATGCTCTTAGGGTTGATAGTTCTGTAGTACATTCTTGGGCGAAGAGCGATTCCTTGTTTGGGGATGCGAAGAACCTGAAAATTCATAGCTTACAACAAACGTCGAACACTTTCCATTGTGATTTTTGAAGTGCCAAATCACTGGATCCGACCCGTGAAATATAATCGGATCCGGTATATATAGCGAACGTGGGTCTGCGTGCGTTTGAATTTGATTGGTTAATCGGAACTTAGTCTCGAACGAAGGGTAAAAAGACTTTGCCCTCTCATCTGCATCTTGGGACCTCCTCGTTTGAAGCGAAGCATCTTGGCTCACGTGCTGTGCAACAAACGATCATGTGATTGGAACATTCGATTTGATAAATGGAAAATTGTACCGTTTCAGATTTCCAACTAGGGAAAAATATAATTGTACTTTCCACTCATAATCGCTTTATTTTCGTGATTATTCGTTACCAATATCTTATAATATAAAAACTTTAATATATTCCCCTCCAACAAAAAAAACAAAAAAAACTAGAGAACAAAGATTCAGCATTAAAAGAAAAAGTTCTTGGCATCTTGCTCAAAGAAGTAATTCATAATGGTTTTTACAATGTAGAGATATTAGTATTTTTTTTTTTCAACGTTGAGATATTAGGTTTTTTGCATATGTTTTATTTGTATTCCTACCTACTTAATTAAGGCCAATACAATATTGTTGTTGTGTTTTATTTTCTTCGATAAAAAAAGCTTTTAAATTCTAGTTGAGCCAAAAACGCTAATTAACCGCGGCCAGTGCCACGTATGAAAAGGCTTAGGGCCAGATACGTAATAAGGAAAAAAAAGACCAGGTACGTTTAGTAAATAAAAAAGGCCAGATACGTTTGTCAGTGGCCCACGAGGCATTTTATCTCTATAAAATAATTAATTAATAAAAAAACAGAGAAAACCAGATCGACGGTTGGAATATAAGACACGTTATAGCAGTCTGCGGTATTCCACCGCTTTCTGGAATTAAAAAATTGAGTGTATAAATAAAAGAGATAGAGGTAAAGCTTTTTGCAGAGTAAAATTAAGTGTACAACTTCGTCGTTAAAAGAGAAGATCTGTAGTTGTTTCTGATCTCCAGTGGCTTTGTGAAGCTCTGTATCTGAATCAATCAATCACTTGATTTTGATTTGATATTGAGGATAGAATGGAATCGATTTGCGAATCTGTAGAGACGGCGAACTCTTCGGCGTCGTCTACGGCTGTGCTGAGCTCTATTCCGCCTTTTCTGAGCAAAACCTATGATATGGTTGACGATCCTTTGACCAACGACGTCGTGTCTTGGAGCACCGGAAACAACAGCTTCGTCGTCTGGAACGTGCCTGAGTTCGCCAAGCAGTTTCTACCAAAGTATTTCAAGCACAACAATTTCTCCAGCTTTGTCAGACAGCTCAATACTTATGTGAGTCAGATCATCCATCCATTCTCTTTTACTTAGTTTGATTTGGGGCATTCTTACTTTGCGTCTTTGTTTTGGACTGATTTGTGTATGAACGAGTTAATATGACATATGGGCTTTCGTTCGTATTGGGTTTCAACATTTAAGTTACTATTTCAAGGATTAGCAAGTGTAAGTGGTGCTATTTATAGCCTTCTTGGAATTACAACTTACGAATGATTTGGGATGAGAGAGTGAAAAGAGGAGTCTTTAGAGAAGTCAACTCCTATGAGTGTTTTGAATGATGTTCTACAGAGCTGTTCATGCTGCTAAACGAATTATGGATGTTTAAGAGTGGATCCATGTCTTTGTGGGTTTTGAAATACTCGTGCAAGATAATTTTACATATTTGTATTGTCCTTGTTTTGCAGATATTCTTCGCTAGTATTGTGTACATGTATATCCCCTCGACTACAACCATATATATATTTTTATGTTTCTCAGCTGCATATGTGTCTACGAGGCTGGAATGAATTTTCTCTTCCCATTTTCCAAATGAATTTCTTAGGTCAAACACATCCAAGAAGACAATACTCTCAGATAGCCTTTTTTCATTTTGTTCTTTTCTTTTCTTACTTACCAAAAGGTTCCACGAACTTTGCAGGCTTATTTGGACATGTGCTCATATGTGTCTGAAGATTGGTTGACTCAGCAGTTCCTTTACTGGCCAGTAGCTCTAAGTCACAAAATAATATTTCTATCAGTTGTCGCATGTTAGCTTTCCATTCGTTTGTATTTGTCCATCCAGGTACATGCTGACACACTAAGAACTGGTAGTTTCCTTGAACCATGGTAGTTTGGTACTGCAGTTAGACTCAGTGAAGAGATTTTGTCATTTTTTACCATCTCTAGAATAGTGGTTATTAAGCATTTGATGATAGTCTTTATGTTTATACCTCTATGTATAACTCTTCTATGCTGGCTTCCTATTTCAACGGAATTCAAGTAACTTCTTGTGGTTGATGATTTTTCCAATCTTCATGCATAATTTTTTCAGGGTTTCAGAAAAGTTGATCCAGATCGCTGGGAATTTGCAAATGAGGGGTTTTTAAGAGGCCAAAAACAGATGCTGAAGAGTATTGTTCGGCGAAAACCTGCTCAAGTGCAGCCTCAACAACAACCTCAAGTTCAGCACTCATCTGTTGGTGCGTGCGTTGAAGTCGGGAAGTTTGGACTCGAAGAAGAAGTGGAAAGACTCCAGCGGGATAAGAACGTCCTTATGCAAGAACTTGTAAGGTTAAGGCAGCAACAACAAGTTACCGAACATCATCTGCAAAACGTGGGGCAGAAAGTTCATGTAATGGAGCAGAGGCAGCAACAGATGATGTCGTTTCTAGCAAAGGCTGTCCAAAGTCCAGGTTTCTTAAACCAGTTTTCGCAGCAGAATAATGATGCAAACCGAAACATTTCTGAAAGCAACAAAAAGAGGAGGCTACCTGTTGAAGACCAGAAGAATGCTGGCTGTCACGGGGTTAGTGGTCTTAGCCGCCAGATTGTGGGATATCAGTCATCGATGAACGATGCAGCTAACACTATGCTCCAGCAGATACAAGAGATGAGTAACTCACCTAGCCATGAATCCCTCGCAAACAATCATGGCAGCTTTCTTTTGGGTGATGTTCCAAATTCTAACCTTTCAGACAATGGGAGCTCCTCAAATGGATCACCTGGAGTTACGTTGGCAGATGTTTCATCCAATCCTGCAGGCTTATATCCTGCAATGAAGTATCAGGACCCATGTGAAACAAATCAAGTCCTGGAGACCAATTTGCCTTATTCTCAAGCTGATCTGTTGGCTCCAAAGCAAGGAGCAGCAGCTTCAGGGGGCTCAAATTTGGATCTAGTTGGATGCGAGACAGATAATGGAGAGTGTTTGGATCCAATAATGGCTGTTTTGGATGGCTCAATAGAACTAGAAGCTGATGCCATGAATGAGTTGCTTCCTGGAGTGCAAGATAATTTTTGGGAACAGTTCCTTGATGAGAGCCCAGTGATTGGTGACACAGATGAGCTAATCTCAGGATCAGTGGAAAATGAACTGATAACGGAGCAACTGGAATTACATTCAAGCCTGAGTAATGTGTGGAGCAAGAATCAACAAATGAACCATCTTACTGAACAGATGGGACTTCTCACATCAGACGCGCTCAGAAAATAAGATCGCCACAAGGTCGTAATCTTTCCTCTGCGAGGTAATAAATCTTTCTTTATTGATGAGTTGCTATATCCACACGCTTTTCAGAATCTTTGTGCAAAACCTGTCTCCTTGTTCTCGCAGATGGGTTATGATTTTATAGAGTCGCAACAACAAAAAGGATATGACCAAAGGAGGTATGTATGTCTGTATGTATCGAACAGCTTGTTACACACTGCTTTGTAACACTATCATTCTTGTCAATGTGTAATAAAAGTAAGAGAAATAATATCTGCTTCAGAATGAAAAGGAGATGCTCCAGAGTGAGATATTCTTCTGTTCTTGTGTATGTCTTTATGGTGATTGAGTATTACTATGCTTCCGATAGAGATTCTTGTTTGTGTTTGGCATTTTTGTTTAGACATTACATATATGTATCTAATCCTGAGGCCAAATTTTACCAAACAACAGACCATAAATTTGTCAAGCTTCTGATTGCCGGTTTGTACAAGTTCTTCTTTAGATTCCATTCCTGATAAAGTATACGACTTCCCGATTGACAATCCTAAGGTTTGGAAGGCCGTTGATGAGCGTTGTAGATGCTTCTGTACAGACATAAGAGCAACGAAAGCTCAGTCGTTCAAGGCTCGGAAAGTTACATACGATTATATTGGCCAAGTCTTCTTTCAAAACACAATGAAATTTCATGGTGGTAAGATTTCTACAGTTGTCTCCGATCGCTTGAAGCTCAAAGCTCAAGGCACCTTAGAAAGAATCGCGAGATCCTCTTCGACTATATTGCAATATACGTTGAAGAAAATGTTTATCGGGGCAGTACGGCCGAATTTGTTGATCTCAATCAAGATCTTCCTAAGGTGGTATCGACGTTTTACTCTATCATTATCCTGCATACTTTTCCCGTATGGGTTATCCAAGACGATTGAATCAAGATCCTTGAGTTTGATGGTGTTCCATATAGTTCTGTTGTGAGAGGCAAGGAACCAAGTTATGCACACTCGTGATGCTCCCATGATAACGTCGAACTTCTTAAAACTGTTGGAAAGTATTGTCTTTCTCCATATTTTCCCATCTCGGAACATTTCCTGACCCTTCTTCACTCTCCATTAATTCCAATGGAATTAGTAGATTATTTGAGTTGGAAAGATTTCCAAGCACTTGTGTTTACCAGAAATTTAAAATTTTGAAAAATGTTTGATTCGGCCAAATGGTTTAGGATATCAATAGGGTATGAAGCTTTGACTATTAAATTGATACCCATTTGACCATTTCAAAAAATAAAATATTACTTGTAGTAGTTTATAGCTTATATATATTTTTGAAAACTACCAAAATATTTCCATTTATAGATGTGAGAGATATTTTCAGGCATAGATCTGGATATTATTAAACATGTAATTTTTTAAAAAATTGAACATTCAGTTATTAGTGTAGAAAATTAAATAGAAACAAATATGCGATGTCACAAAAGGGCATCAATTCACAATTTCATAAAAAAAAACCAAATTCCAGGGAAATAACGCTTAGCACGACTGTTTTGTCTCCACCGAACAATCGTTGACCATTTCATCTGCAATCATTTATTTGAATATAATAAATCAAAATTGATCCCTTGCTCATTAATAAGAAATCAATGTTACTCGCTCGAATTCCTATATTCATACCTGTCGTTGACTTGTCAAGAAGAAACAAATCAATCTAAAAACCTTTCTTCATTACGAGAAAAAAAAAATATGTTGTTCATCGAAGGAGAAAGATGAGCGCCAACGAAGACAAGACGGTGCCAGCGCCGACTAAACTAGGCGACGAACAATTAGCGGAGCTTCGGGAGATTTTCCGATCATTTGACCAGAACAAAGATGGAAGTTTAACAGAGCTCGAGTTAGGCTCACTTCTAAGATCTCTCGGTCTAAAGCCAAGTCAAGACCAACTCGATACTCTGATCAAGAAAGCAGATCGGAATAATAACGGAATGGTCGAGTTCTCCGAGTTCATCGCCCTCGTCGAGCCAGATCTAGTCAAGTGTCCTTACACGGATGAACAGCTTAAAGCGATCTTCAAAATGTTCGATCGCGATGGAAACGGTTACATAACGGCGGCGGAGTTAGCGCACTCGATGGCGAAGCTAGGTCACGCGTTAACGGCGGAAGAGTTAACAGGGATGATCAAGGAAGCAGATCGAGACGGTGACGGTTGTATCGATTTCCAAGAGTTTGTTCAAGCGATTACTTCAGCTGCATTTGATAATGCTTGGGGATGAAGAAATAAGGCATATATAGTTTGAATTTTTTATTTTTTTGCTTCATCTGGAGATTTCTTTGTTTCTACAAGATTCCTCCAATCAATATATGTGTGCACTAGGTGTGATTCCATGGAAAATATTCTGAGTTATTTACTGTTTGATGAAAGAAAATTTGATAGCTTGAAGAGAAAGCTATCATTGCTGGTCTCAATAATTAGGGTAAAACTACTTAGCTATGCTTCAGTCAGAATCAATCCATCGTTTTGAACAACTTAGTTTATAGACACAGGTCTCATTAGGCAAAACAAATGAAAGCTTCTCAGAACTGACTATTATATCCTAATGTTTGGGATAAACAGAAAATACAGTATTGCCATATGATTATCTTCGACTAAGACAATTGTACAAATCCATGCAAAATTAGACTAGTTATCTCGAAAACAATTTCCTAATAATGGTTAAGAAGTAGGGGAAAAATGTGGAAAAACTTGGAGCCAATTAACATGCTCTCTCCCCTCTGCTGCTACAGTGTGTGTAATATCGAGAATCCAAGAGTTATTACATAAGCTTTAGTCCACCTGTTACATCATCAACATTATCAACCGGTCCTGCACAAGTAAACAGTTTTATTAAACTAATGCACTTGTATCTAAAATATATAAGATACTATATATAACTCATCTCTTCTTATCCACTTGTATCATAGCTTACCAAGAATAGCCATTACTGTCCTTGAATCTGGTAAAAGAACATAACAAATACATTAGATTCTTATGCTTGTCAGACTATGGTTAAGTAGGATTTGAAGTTTGAGAGCAGCTTGAATTCCAAATGACAGTAACTATGAAACTTACTTGGAGCAATCTGTGTTTTTCCGGCATCAACGGTGATATGGGTTGGCAGTTTAAGGGACTTTGCTCTTTCCTGTCGGTATCAACAACATTGTTAGACCTCTGAAGTTGAAATCATCTAAAACAATCTAAGTAAGATCTTAGGAATCTTTCTTCTATTTTGTCACTAAAAACACAAGTTCAAGAACTAACAATCTGCAATCTTGCAAAAGACAAGAAGATTTCTTCAGCAATAACACATGTTTAGTAAACTCACTTGCAAAACTAGCATCTCTTCTTCACTCTCGATTTTGACAACAACTTTTGGCTGAGCACAATATTCCCATCTGCAATAGCAATCAGTTAATGGTAGAAAGAGAACAACCAAACTTTGTTGATACTATCTCGCCTGTGAAAAAATAGATTAGAAGTAGACTAATGACATAGTGTGATGTACCTGTTCAAGGCTTTTGGCGCCCGTTGAAGGAGTTTCTTGTATAAACCTAAAGTTGCATGACTATATATAAGGCAAAAACCAAAAAAATGAGTTATTAATCGAATTTAAGAAATGCTATTGAAAGCAAAAAGAGAATTGATGTTCACCTGCATTGTGCTGCAATCTTCCCTTTACCCATTTTAAGATCATTCCTCACTACCAAAACCTACAAAGACAACAATAACAACAACAAACATTTACATCAGCTTCTTGATTCTTGGAACAATACAAAGATAAAAGAGGCAGAGCAAGTCTAGAAACCATTTTAAATTTTTTGCGAAAATCAGCAAGTTTCTCTATCTCGAGGGGTTCTTTAGATTTAGTCTTCTTGTTTCCGCTGGATCCTGCATTTATGGCGACAGATTTGGAGGAGACAAAGATTCCGTAGGTTTTTAGTAAAGTGCCGATGCAATATCCAAGTGCAGCTCCAAGAAGTAAGGCACTTATTAACCACATCAAATCCATTATCCTTCAAGAAACAAAAGACCAGAACTTTCATTAACTCAAACAAACTTGAATCAATATGGAAAAACAAAACACTAAAATTAATGATTCCGACAGAAACACACTACCAAATTTGGGAATCCAAAGTAAATAAGAAAGTTTTCTCACCAACCGAAAAAAAAACAAAAACTAGCGTCTAATTTCTAAAACATATGCTGATTTTAATTAAACCCGACACAAAATCTTTGTCGGAGGCAGTGATTGATGAAGCTACCTCCTTTCATCAAAGACATAAGAATTGGTCGAGAAGAAATTTAATGGAACATGAGACCGAGCAAGGTTTTCGATTCACCAATGGGGATTTTCAGAAAACGACAATCTAGTAAGCATTCTAGATTGTTGGAACAAATATACGAGGGACGATTAATCAAAAGTACGTTGTTACCTTATTCTTCCGGCGGCGGAGCAGCGCCAAGTCTTTCTTCTTTCACGTTTCAACGATTTAGCCGATAGACTGGTGTTTGGGAACACGAATATGTATGTCTACAACATGTATAATGTTATCGATTTGCCTTCCGTAGTTTTTGCAATACGGCAGAGTATTGGCTATTGGGCCTTTGAGCTGTTGATGACAATTTTTTTTTCCAAAATTAGAAACTAGTGTTTTTTTTTTTTTTTTTTTGAAAATAGTAAAAATCTTAGATACTAATTCCTATGCTTATTTCCTACATTAAAAATCTAAAAATTTAATAAAATCCTCCAAAAATCTGAACACAAAATTGTCATTAGCAAACAAAACCACTGTTTTTTCTTAAAATAAAATTGGTTTTGTACAACAAATCTAGAAGACTTGGTCGAGCTAAAGTTATCCTCACAACCAAACATACCTAAAAAAGTTAAACGCGTTTTCTTACTTTTTTCTTTTATTTATTTCCTACGTCAACAACAGCGTTGACCTTGTTGTAGATTTTCTTCCCTATCTGCCATTTTTTTTTTATAACCAGATTAATCTGTTTCAGCTTTGTTCTTCAAAGCTTCACTTTCTCGTTGCAACGTACTAAAGGTAACTTCGCTTATCTCTTCATGCAATTTTCTTCGTTTTTAGTTATGATTACATGTCGATTCCCATATTCGTTCGAAATTCTGGGTTTCTCTGATGTTGTTTACTGCTTTTGCTTTAGTTTTTATTTGTTGTCCTTGTTGATCATCATAACTAAGTACTTATGTCCTGTTTTCTTCTAAATTTCGATATGAATGAATATCGTTATTGAATTTTTGTTTCCTGGGGGAAAAGCCCTAATCTGATTCCTCAATTCAAAGTTGGTTTCTTCAATTCCGATGGCCTAATGACTTCGTTGACTTCTTTTGATTTGTGCTTGGTGAAATCAAGTGTATATGAAAGCCTTTATGTACTTTTACTATACTAGTTTGATGAAATTTTTCAGTTGAAAATTTGGGATTTATGCTTTGTAATTCCAGGTATTTTTGATTACCTGAAGAAGATGAGTGACAATCTAATGGACAAAGTTAGCTCATTTAGTGAGCGTCTCAAGATTGGAGGTTCTGAGGTGAGCAAGAAAGTGAGTGCTGGTGTTAGCTCGATGAGTTTCAAAGTGAAGGAACTTTTCCAAGGTCCTAATCCAACCGATAAACTAGTCGAGGATGCGACTTCGGAGAATCTAGAGGAACCTGATTGGGCTATGAACTTGGAAATATGTGATATGATCAATCAGGAGAAGATTAATAGCGTTGATTTGATCCGAGGGGTAAAGAAGAGGATAATGATGAAGCAGCCGAGGATTCAGTACCTTGCCCTGGTTTTGCTTGAGACTTGTGTTAAGAATTGTGAGAAAGCCTTTTCTGAGATTGCTGCTGAAAGAGTTCTTGATGAAATGGTTAAGCTGATTGATGATCCGCAAACCGTTGTGAATAATCGGAATAAAGCTTTGATACTGATTGAAGCTTGGGGGGAATCAACCAGTGAACTTCGCTACTTACCAGTTTTCGAAGAAACTTACAAGGTTTGGTCTTCTTAACGAATTTGGTTGTATTATATCACTCTAATATGTACTAACTAGCTTGAATTATAGTATATGTTTTCTCCGGCATTGGGTTTTTGATGCCTCTGCTTCAATATTATAGAGCCTAAAATCAAGAGGTATCCGCTTCCCTGGACGTGATAACGAGAGCTTGGCGCCTATTTTCACACCTCCTCGGTCTTCCTCAACACCAGAAGTGGACACCACTGGTCTTCCTCAGCATGGACGTGTGCAGTATAATGCTCCACCTGTACGAAGCTTCACTGAGGAAGAGACAAAGGAAGCTTTTGATGTTGCTAGGAACAGCATTGAACTTTTTTCAACGGTTTTGTCATCTTCACCTCATCAGGAAGCTTTACATGTAATTCAACTCTAAACATCAGATATTTTATAAAATTTTCCGCCAAATATTGCGTTTTCATGGGGTTTTCAAGTCTTCTGCCAAGGTCATGACTCATGAGTGATGAAATTTTCTTTGCAGGAAGATTTGACAAGGACACTGGTACAACAATGTCGCCGATCCCAAACCATGGTTCAGAGAATTATCGAGACATGTGGAGAAAACGAAGCCCTTTTATTCGAAGCCTTGAATGTAAATGATGAGCTAGTGAAAACGCTTTCTAAGTATGAAGAGTTGAAGAAACCTTGTGCACCATTAGTTGCACCTGAACCAGCTATGATTCCTGTTGATGACTCTCCCATTCATGGAAAAGAAGAAGAATCGCTGGTCAGGAAATCCTCTAGCAGTGGTGACATGATGATGGATGATCTGGATGAGATGATATTTGGTAAGAAAGGTTTTGGTAATTCTTCATCTGATGCTACTAGTGCCTCTGGAAATGACCCCAAGAAACAGCAATCTTCTAAAAACGATGATCTCATTCGCTTCTGAGATGTTTTTAGTTTAATTTTAGTGAGATTACTCTAGTGGATTGGTGCTTGGTCTTTGGCAATATGCATGCACAAATTTTGTGTAAGTAATCTAAAATAGTAAGAGTAGCCATGTCACTATATGTGTATTTGGTGTTTTACTTTGCTCCTCATGGTAGAACAAAACAGTAACACACGAGAAAAATTAACACAATTTATCACTTCATTGATAAAATCTCCAAAATACCCCTAAATTATGCTTGCCCTAATTTGATGCGTTAGTGCTCCAAAAATTTCATTGTTGGTCAGGTAGTCTCCAAAATCAATTTGCGTAATTTCTGTGCAGAGAAGATGGGTCTCTTGAGCAACTGATAGAGGGAAACCGTAACTTAGTTATCAAGTAAACGTTGGGTAATCAGTGTTCGTAAAACACAGATTATCACTAAATATGAATTCTGATTTGGAATTCACGTATAACCAGAACAGAGAGAAAGAGAACGTAAAGAAGATAAATTCCTTTGTATTGATGATCATGAATAGAAGATACAATGTCTCCTTTATAAGGAAAACCCTTAATATTAAGAGATAACACCAATTCAAAATAAACTAAAAGAAATAAAGCTGACGTGGCTGGATCGTTAAGTCGGTTATGACCGGCCCATCAAATCCCTGCATCAAATCTCCCTCCTTTGAAGAAACCTTGTCCTCAAGGTTTGAATGAGGGAAACCTCCTCTGCATATCAAACAAAAATTCCCAAGTGACCTCCTCTTCAGGTTGATTACTCCACTGAATAAGCACCATTGTTGCAGGTTTACCTTGGCGATTAACCATCTTGCGTTCCAGAACTCGAATTGGTTCTCTGATTAAAACATCATGAACAATGGATGGAAGTTGATTTGTCACTAGCGCATTACCCACGTGGAGCTTCAACTGTGAAACATGAAACACCGGGTGAATTTGCGAACCTGCCGGCAACTGAAGTTTATACGCCACCTTGCCGCATGTATCTATATCTTATAAGGACCAAAATACTTAGGAGACAACTTCTGATTAGAGCGCATAACAACTGAATGCTGACGATAGGGTTGAAGCTTCACATACACATAACGTCCTATCAGTCGGTGCTGGTCAGCAAATTGCTGCATCCTGTGCTGAGCTCGAAGGAGATGAAACTTCAATATCAGAATCATATTTTCCCTTTCTTGTAGACTCCTTGCCACTACAGCCACCTTCGATTCGCCTGGAAGATACGGCAAGTGCTGCGGAGGTGGTTGTCCATAGACGGTCTCATAAGGTGTCATCTGAATCGAGCTATGAAAATTGGTATTGTACCAATATTCTGCAAGTGGTAACCATTTACTCCAAAGATGAGGTCTGTCACTACACATACAACGCAAATATGTCTCCAAACAACGATTAACAACCTCCGTTTGACCATCACTCTGCGGGTGGTATGCGCTTGATAAATTTAAGGACACACCTTGGAGGGTAAATAACTCGCGCCAGAATTCACTAAGAAAGACTGAATCTCGATCGTGATAAACCGTGTAACTTGAACACATTATCCAAGAAAGCCTGTGCTACTGAAGCGGCCGTATACGGATGAGACAAAGCGGTGAAGTGTGATGCTTTGCTCAATCGATCTACGACAACAAATATAACAGATTTACCAAAAGAGAGGGGCAAACCGTCTATAAAGTCCATCGATATGTCCGTCCAAAGCATCTCTGGGATAGGCAATGGTTGGATCAGTCCCGGATAAGCGGCGTTATCGATCTTACATTGCTGACAAGTGTTACAGCTTCGTATAAAAGACTGGATATCCTTCGCCATTCCCTTCCAATAGAACAATCCTTTGACTCGTTGATGCGTGATGTCTCGACCTGAGTGTCCTCCAATACCCGAACAATGTAACCATTCAAGAATAGAGTCAAGAATTGCTAAGTCTTGTGGCACAACAATTTTGCTTTTCCGCCGTAATACTTCCTGCGTCCAAGAATAATGGTGTTTACCTTGCGGATTCTTTTTCAGTTCAGTTATAATTTGTTGTACTTCCTGATCATCACTGTACCCCGCTTGTATTCTTTGTAATAAATCGCATTCTAGGACTGTTAATGCCATGTGTAGCACCTCGGACTCTTCAATTCGAGACAAAGCGTCTGCCGCCACATTATCCTTGCCTTGATGGTACTGTATTTCATAGTCAAATTCCAACAGTTTCGGAAGCCGTTGTTGCACTGGAGTGTTCAATCTCTGCTCCAACAAGTACTTTAAACTTCTTTGGTCAGTCTTGATTATAAAATGACCCATAAATAAGTAATGGCGCCATTTTTGAACTGCGAAGACCACGACTAATAATTCTTTTTCATAGATTGAAAGGTTTAGTTGCTTCCCCTTTAAATGCCTACTAATATATGCCAAGGGATGACCCTCCTGCATTAACACAGTACCAATCCCTTGTCCACACGCGTCTGTCTCAATCACGAACGGCTTATCGAACCAGGGTAATGCCAGTACCGGTGCCGAACACAAAGCCTGTTTAAGATCGTGAAACGCTTGGCTGGCCTCTTCGGACCACGCGAAGGCATCTTTTTTGGTGAGAGCTGTTAATGGCCTAGCAATAACCCCCAAATTCCGCACAAACCTTCGATAATAACCAGCCAATCCTAAAAAACCACGAAGCTGTTTAAGAGATATTGGCGTCGGCCAATCTGATACTGCCTTAACCTTATTCGGATCAGTAGAGATTCCGTCTGCAGCTATATAATGGCCGAGGTATTCAACCTTATCTGTCGCAAATGTACATTTGCTTCTCTTCGCATACAAGTTATGTTGCTTCATCAGTTGGAAAACCCTCCGCAAGTGCTCCCAATGTTTTTCCAAGGTGGGGCTATAAACTAATATGTCGTCAAAGAATATAAGAACAAACTTCCTCAACAAGTCTTTAAAAACTGAGTTCATTAATCCTTGGAAAGTAGCAGGTGCGTTAGTAAGACCAAATGGCATAACGAGGTATTCGTAATGGCCACTATGAGTTTTAAAAGCAGTTTTATGTATGTCTGGTTCGTGCATCCTTACTTGGTGATATCCTGCGCGGAGATCGATCTTAGAGTAGACGCTGGAGCCTCCCAATTCATCCATTACATCTTCGATAAGAGGAATGGGGAATCGGTTCTTCATCGTCATATTGTTCAATCCGCGGTAATCCACACAAAGTCTCCATGAACCATCTTTTTTCTTTACCAATACTACTGGAGAAGCAAAAGAGCTAGAGCTGTCGCGAATAGTACCTGCGTCGAGTAGCTCTTGTACTATTTTGTCAATCTCATTCTTTTGATGCACCGCATATCGGTAGGGACGTTGGTTTACCGGATTTGAGCCTTCCACCAATGTGATATGGTGGTCATGTGTAGGTCGGGAGGGTGGAAGTGTTGTCGGCTTAACAAAGATGTCCTCAAATCCCTGTAACACATCTTGGAGCTCTTGTTTATTTGCTACAGTTGTCGCCAGATGGGGTTTCTCGTCTCCCGCGACATCGTGTACGCAAATCATGGACAAGTGAACTTGTTCTTCGTCCCGTAACTTATTCAATTTATTAGCCTTAACCTCTCTGACTGATCCCTTCCTAATACCTTGAAGCAGAATTTTCTTTTGCCCCTAACTAAACTGCATTTCCAACTTATTGAAGTCCCAAGTGATGGGTCCTAATTTCCCCAACCACTGAACTCCTAACACCATATCACAACCTCCCAGAGGCAATACAAGCATATCATCTTCCCAATCATAACCTCTAAAGCTCCATTGAAATTTCTCAATTTTGGAGTTAACACCCAGTTTCCTTCCATCTACTACCGCTACCCTTGCGATACTAGTAGGTAACATCGGACAGCCCAATTTGGCGGCTACTTGTGCATCGATGAAGTTATGTGTAGATCCTGAATCTATTAGAATAAACAACACCCTCTTCCCGTGTATACCTTTGACCCGCATGGTTTGGTATCCAGTCATTCCGGAGACCGCATTTACCAAAATCTGGGCACAACAATGCTCCTCCTCTTTGTCAATTGCAGGTTCTTCGTCACCATCTCTATCATCCTCGTCTTCTTCCTCAGTTTCCATCATAAAAAGCTGTGTTTTCTTGTGCTTGAGATAGTGACCAGGAGTGTACTTCTCGTCACAAAAATAACATCAGCTTTCAGCTCTCCTGCGACTCATCTCTTCCTTAGATAGGAATGGACGTGGCTGATTCGGTTTGTCCTCGGGTTTATCAGCCTGTTTGTTGTTTCCTGTACCCAAATCCGTTAACTTCTTCAAGGGAAGTATTCCCTTTCCGAGATTAGGTGATCTTGGGTTAGACCAAACAGTTGAATTAGCCTTCCTAGGATGTGCTTTTTCGTACAACCTCCCCAACATAAGGCATTGACGAACATTCTAAGGTTAAAACATGCGGATATGCATCTGTGTATCCGTTCTCAGCCCGGCAAGATACGCACTTACAAGATATTCTTCGGACAGTTTGACTCGTGCTCGTATCAGCTCGAACCGCCCGTGATACTCCACGATTCCATCTGTTTTGTGTAACTGTTTCAATTCCGCTATAGGATCGTCCAACAAATCATCAAACCGTTCATGTAGAAGCGATTTATAGTCTTTCTAATCCAGCAACGCATTCGAACTATCCTCCGACTCGACAATCGAACGATGCCAAGCAGCGGCGTCTCCGTCAAAGTGAATGGAGGCGATCCTGATCTTCAAGTCATTAGGTGTGTTATCGATTTTGAAGAACTGTTCCACCTTGAACAACCACTCCTTGGTTCCTTCCCCGTTAAAATGCGGAAACTCTATTTTCGCGAGCCTGGTGACCGCAGAATAAGTCAGGTTTGAACCCCCCTTATGGCGAGATTGATCCGAGCTATCTTCATGTGAACCGCGGTGTGATGATTTTCTCTGCTTACTACCACTTGCCGGCCCTTCTCCGTGAACCGTTAACAATCGTATTGCTTCAAACATCTCGGCAATACTTTTGTCCAGTTTCTCGTTCTGAGATGCTAGCTGCGTCGAGAACGAATCTGCCATGGCCTCCATTCGCGAACCAACCACAACTTCTACTTTCTTCACGAGTGCTTCTTTTTCCTTTAACGCCATCTGCGCTCGTGTTTCTGTCATTGATTCCGAGAAACAACGACGCTCTGATACCTTTGATAGAGGGAAACCGTAACTTAGTTATCAAGTAAACGTTGGGTAAACAGTGTTCGTAAAACACATATTATCACTAAATATGAATTCTGATTTGGAATTCACGTATAACCAGAACAGAGAGAAAGAGAACGTAAAGAAGATAAATTCCTTTGTATTGATGATCATGAATAGAAGATACAATGTCTCCTTTATAAGGAAAACCCTTAATATTAAGAGATAACACCAATTCAAAATAAACTAAAAGAAATAAAGCTGACGTGGCTGGATCGTTAAGTCGGTTATGACCGGCCCATCAAATCCCTGCATCAGCAACCTACCAGACGAGATTCGTTGTCACATATTGTCCTTCCTTAGCACAAAGGAGGCTGCTTTGGTCTCTGTACTCTAAAAAAAGTAGTGTTGCTCACGCTCGTGTTAATAGCTGGATATGTAAAGTGCTGCAGCGTGGATCTTGATCTCTCCATCAATTTCGACGATGAAGATGAGTATTATCTGCCTCAAGAGTTGTTCGTCTGAGAGACACTTTTCAATCTGAAATTAACAAGTGTATTTGATCTTTATGGTGGACTCGAGCTTAAGGCACTTTCTTACCGATGCTCAAAAAGTCTTAATATTCACTCGGAAAATATTATTTATTTATTATTTATTTTTTGAAAATTTGGAAAATATTTCTTGTGATGATAAGATTCAGTTGCTTCTTCCTTGTTTCCCTGTGCTTGAGGTATTAGAAATGACTTCTATGGAGTGGTTAGATTCGGATGAAACCGTGTCAAGTGCAACTCTCACTAAGCTACTTATTAGCGGCAGTTGCCGAGGACTATCCATTACTAAATTTGAAAAACTTATCCAAGGCTCGAATCGTGCGATCAAATCGAGTAAGAGAGCCAAATAATGATTGGTTAAGAGGATGATGTCGTCCTCAAATTTGGCAATGTGGTGAAGCTCATAAATGGCATACAAAACGTTCAGGAACTTCACTTTTGTCCTAATACTCTCGAGGTCAGTTTTTTTTTTATGAACGGGTTAATAAATTAAAGCAAAAGAAGTTTACAATTGAAAGAATGAGAGAACAAGATACATGAAAAAGAAGAAAAAGAAATAAAGGAGAGAGTAACTGCCTCATTAAAATCTTGCCGCGGAAAACCCAGTTGGGACAAAATCGGGCGAAGGAAAAAGAGTACAACTCCTAATATGAGTGACTGGTGGTGAAAATGGAAGGATTGGTGACGTGGGAAGAGGATGAGTGAAGCCCGAAGCAAACTTGAAGGAGAGAAGGGTCTCGCGGTGGAGTAAAGTGTGAGAGAGCAAGGAGCTTGGCCTACGGTGGTAATGATTTCCTTGAGGAGTTGTGAAGGATCTCGAGGTAAGTTTTCTATTTTATTCTTTCTTTTCTGGTGAAATATTTTATTAATTGCAATTGTTTTTTAGGTGCTTTCTCTCTGCTGCGAATCGATGTTCAACTACGTCAAAAATGTTAGCTATTTACAGTGAAGAGAGTCGAGGATGGCAAGCAATACCAGTTCTTCTAAGGAATTGTCCACATTTAGAACGTCTAATCATCAAGGTGCAACTATAAAACCACAAAACTAGTTGGACAAAACATGCTGTTCATACTTACAGTAGCTAACCTTAATGGTCTTTCAAGGGTCTGGTGCACCATGTGGGGATGCTTGTGACTGCATTTATCGCAAGGACAAAGGCCGTTCACTCAAATCTTGTCCAGTAAAAATGTTGGATATAGGGTTTACAGTAACAATGAAAGAGGTGCACATGATAGAGCATTTCTTGGACAATTTTCCGTGTTTCAGGTTGAATTAAGATGCGGGTCAGTTTTTTGAATTGGGTTTCTTTGGTTTGGTTTTTAGTTCTGTTTATACATGTTGGTTGGACCAGGTTGTTTAATTTCAGTACGGATTGATATATACGTATGTACGTATGTCATTATGTGGCTCAGTGGCTGTATCTTTATTATTTTGTCTGTTTTTTTTTCTTTTTCTTAGGTTATTTAATAATCTTAATCGAGAATGTTTGGTGTTTACTTGCTTCCCATAACACATGCGTGATTGACGTTTTTGACGGACGGTGTATAAACACGTTAAATCAACCAAATATTGCGGCAACAAATAAAATATATCATTTTATTGTCAAAATGTCCAAAATACCCCTAAGGTCCGCGTTCCTTTGTCCTTACCTGACCTATCTTTTTCACTTTTTGTTTATTTTTTAATTAAAAAAACATCGACCGCGTTAATTTATAATAAAAATAAATAAAAATGTGATTTCTTGATTCTCTTTGTCCTGTCCAAAAACCTCAACTAAAAAAAAAACCAAAAAGGTCAAAAAAAAAAAAAGACCTAAGTAGTACGAAAGCTTTGTTCAACGTCCGCTTTCCGCTTCGGAATCGGAATCAGAATCAAAAGCTCTCAGAATCTCGCTTCTATGACGCTTCCAAAAATATTCTTATAAAAATTTGTTGGAAGCTTGCGCTTCCGTTTTGGAAGCGTACGCTTCCGGTTTAGTAACTACTATTTTTTATATTTGAAAAAATCAAAAACTAATATAGTAATTTTATGATTATACAGAACTTTACTTAAAAACATTATTTGAATCATATGTGAAATGTTGAAAGTGATTAATTTGATTAGTTGAATAAGATTCTTTAAAAAAATTTGAGTATGACGCTTTTTCTTTTGAAAACATAGAATTGTAACGAATATGATGATCTCAAATTAAAATGATTTTAGTTGAATGGTGCAAAAAATAAAGTATTGAATTTATGTTATTCATAGCAAAATTTTAATTATATGTTATATAAATATATTGAATTTATGTTATTAATAATAATTTTTAATATTTGATAATGTTTAAGTATATATATATATGGTTGTATGAGTATACGTTTCCAACACGTATCCGCTTCTTAATTTTTTTAAAAAAGTTGCTTCTACGCTTTCAAACGCTTCCGCTTCCGCGTACCCGCTTCTGATTCTATGCAACCTAGAAAAAGACATCTCCGCCGGTTTCTTCTCTCGCCGGCGTTTTCACAGTCATCGTCATTACCGCCTCCAGACTTTACTAATTCAGTTAAAAAAAATCAAAGAGCAGAGATCTTTGGATCTTCGTTCATCCTCTCGTCTTCCTTCTCCAAATTTATTTTAATAATTTATTATAATTTCTGAAAGATCTCGAGAATAAAAAAATGGGGTTATCGTTGCCATCATAACGTGTATTAGTAAAGCAGTAGTAGTGCTGATGTATTTGGTCACGACTAAGTCTCTTCCTCGTCTCTTCTTTTCTTCTTCTTCTCCTTCTTCTTCTCTCTATCAAATGTCCATAATCAGTTTGGGCAACACGACCACATTGATTCCTTGAGAAAATATCTGTTAAATTAAAAACTCGTTTTCTTCTTCTCTCTAAATACCTATCGGGTGAAGATCTGAAGCTTAACCTTCCTCTGTTACAGGCTCCTCAGGTACTGTAACATCTTTGATTTCTTGTTGAGTTTGTGTGAGATCGTCTTATAGCTGGAATGTGGAAGGATCCAGTTCGATTATTGAGATTTTGATTTTGATGGGAAGCAATATTTTTGTTTAGATATATTTTGGATTGGAAAGTTTGAAATGGAGCCTACTTATTTAGACTTTCCTTCTTTAGCCCAAATTTAAGCTTCTCCTCTTTGCCTTTTTCTTATGTTTTATGGAATATTGTGATGAGATTTGTTGTTCTTTAAGCTTAGATCTATTGATGATCTATTCTGAAAATTGTTGACTTGAAGATTTGAGCATTATTACTTTTGCTTGCTTTCAGGGATCTGCCGGCTACAAAGTCCGGTGGATATTAGACAATGGCGTCTAATAATCATTTCACAAACAGTCGATCCAATCTATCAACAAACTCTGATGCAGCTGAAGCTGGTAGGCACATGCCTCCTGCGCCAAACACTGTCACATTTGCTAGGAGGACTTCCTCTGGGCGCTATGTCAACTACTCCAGAGATGATCTCGATAGCGAACTCGGGAGTGTCGATTTCACTAACTATACGGTTCACATTCCGCCAACTCCGGATAACCAACCCATGGATCCGTCCATTTCTCAGAAGGTCGAGGAGCAGTATGTGTCGAGTTCGTTGTTCACGGGTGGTTTTAACAGCGTGACTCGGGCTCATCTTATGGACAAAGTGATTGAGTCAGAGACAAACCATCCGCAGATGGCGGGTGCGAAAGGATCGTCTTGTGCGATTCCTGGTTGTGATGTTAAGGTGATGACTGATGAGAGAGGACAAGATCTTCTTCCTTGTGAGTGTGATTTCAAAATCTGTAGGGATTGCTTTGTGGATGCTGTGAAAACGGGCGGCGGGATTTGCCCCGGGTGTAAGGAGCCTTATAGGAACACGGATTTGGCTGATTTTGCTGATAACAACAAGGGGCAGCAGCGGCCTATGCTTCCGCCAGCATCGGGTGGCTCGAAGATGGAGAGAAGATTGTCATTGATGAAGTCCACTAAGTCTGGTTTGATGAGGAGTCAAACCGGGGATTTTGATCACAATAGGTGGTTGTTTGAGACTAGTGGGACTTACGGTTATGGAAATGCTTTCTGGACCAAAGACGGGAATCTCGGGAGTGACAAGGATGGAAATGGCCACGGTATGGGGCCGCAGGATCTGATGAGCAGACCGTGGAGACCGCTTACTCGGAAACTTCAGATTCCTGCAGCTGTTATTAGTCCTTACAGGTGAAAAAGTTTGTTCTTATTCCAACATATCTCGCCATTTTGTTCAAACTTTCACTGACACATTTGATTTTCTCATGCAGGCTTTTGATATTTATCCGAATTGTTGTTCTTGCGCTGTTCTTGACGTGGAGGATTAAGCACAAGAACCAAGATGCAATATGGCTGTGGGGAATGTCTGTGGTTTGTGAGCTTTGGTTCGCATTTTCTTGGCTTCTTGATCAGCTTCCAAAGCTGTGCCCGATTAACCGAGCTACGGATCTCAATGTTCTTAAAGAAAAATTTGAAACACCTACACCGAGTAACCCGACCGGGAAATCTGATCTCCCAGGACTCGATATGTTTGTATCTACAGCAGATCCGGAGAAAGAACCTCCTCTTGTCACTTCAAACACCATTTTATCGATTCTCGCTGCTGACTACCCTGTCGAAAAGCTTGCTTGCTATGTTTCAGACGATGGAGCAGCGCTTTTGACATTTGAAGCCATGGCTGAAGCAGCGAGTTTTGCAAACATATGGGTTCCTTTCTGTCGTAAACACACTATCGAGCCGAGGAATCCAGATTCATACTTTAGTCTGAAAAGAGATCCTTACAAGAACAAGGTGAAGTCTGATTTTGTTAAGGATCGTAGACGGGTGAAGCGTGAGTATGATGAGTTTAAGGTTAGAATCAACAGCTTGCCTGACTCGATCAGGCGGCGTTCTGATGCTTATCACGCAAGGGAAGAGATTAAGGCCATGAAGCTGCAGAGACAGAACACAGACGATGAAATAGTAGAGCCAGTCAAGATTCCTAAAGCTACATGGATGGCTGATGGTACTCATTGGCCTGGAACTTGGATAAATTCTTCTTCTGATCATTCCCGTAGTGACCATGCCGGTATCATTCAGGTACATTTCGGTTCTGTTCAGTTATTTCATGTTTATTTGGTTTGGAGCAATCTAGTTCATTCATAACTGAATTGGAACCGGAGTTTGGTTCAATTGGATTTAGTTTGCCAAAATTTTGGTTACGTTATGATTAAGATATTTGGTGTGGTTCAGTTTCTATGCCATCTCTCTAAGATTAATGTGTTTCAAAATTTTGATAAATGCAGGTGATGTTGAAGCCGCCGAGTGATGAGCCATTACATGGAGTTTCTGAAGGGTTCTTAGATCTTACAGATGTTGACATTCGTCTTCCGCTTCTTGTCTATGTTTCACGTGAAAAGCGACCCGGTTATGATCATAACAAGAAAGCAGGAGCCATGAATGCGCTGGTCCGAGCTTCTGCAATTATGTCCAACGGTCCATTCATACTGAATCTTGACTGTGATCATTACATATACAACTCTCAGGCTTTGAGAGAAGGAATGTGTTTCATGATGGATCGAGGCGGTGACCGGCTTTGCTACGTTCAGTTCCCGCAACGGTTTGAAGGTATCGACCCATCTGATCGGTATGCGAATCACAACACTGTCTTCTTTGATGTGAACATGAGAGCTCTTGATGGGTTGATGGGTCCTGTTTATGTTGGAACGGGTTGTCTCTTTAGAAGAATTGCATTGTACGGATTCGATCCGCCTCGGGCTAAAGAACACCATCCCGGATTCTGTAGTTGCTGCTTCCCTCGCAAGAAGAAGAAAAGCCGTATCCCGGAAGAAAACCGATCTTTGAGAATGGGTGGTGACTCGGATGATGATGAAGAGATGAATCTTTCTTTGGTTCCTAAGAAATTTGGAAACTCGACTTTCCTTATTGATTCAATTCCAGTCGCCGAGTTCCAAGGTCGTCCTCTAGCGGATCACCCAGCTGTGCAAAATGGACGACCTCCCGGCGCTCTTACCATTCCTCGCGAGCTTCTTGACGCATCGACCGTGGCAGAAGCCATAGCCGTCATCTCTTGTTGGTACGAGGATAAAACTGAGTGGGGATCTCGGATTGGTTGGATTTATGGATCAGTCACAGAAGATGTGGTCACGGGTTATAGAATGCACAACCGAGGGTGGAAATCGGTTTACTGCGTGACGAAAAGGGATGCTTTCCGTGGTACTGCTCCAATCAACTTGACAGATAGGCTGCACCAGGTTCTCCGATGGGCCACTGGCTCGGTCGAGATCTTCTTTTCAAGAAACAACGCGTTCCTCGCTAGCCCGAGAATGAAAATCCTCCAGAGAATCGCTTACCTGAACGTCGGAATCTACCCGTTCACTTCAATCTTCCTTATCGTCTACTGCTTCCTCCCCGCGCTCTCCCTCTTCTCAGGCCAATTCATAGTCCAAACACTCAATGTCACATTCCTCATCTACCTCTTAATCATCTCCATTACACTCTGCTTACTCGCTCTCCTCGAGATCAAATGGTCAGGAATCTCACTCGAGGAATGGTGGCGAAACGAACAGTTTTGGCTGATTGGAGGAACAAGCGCTCATTTAGCTGCGGTTATCCAAGGATTGCTCAAAGTGGTTGCCGGAATCGAAATCTCATTCACATTGACATCTAAATCTGGAGGAGACGATGTAGATGACGAATTCGCGGATCTCTACATTGTGAAATGGACATCCCTCATGATCCCACCGATCACAATCATGATGGTGAATCTAATCGCGATCGCAGTCGGGTTTAGCAGGACGATATACAGTGTGATTCCGCAGTGGAGTAAGTTGATTGGAGGAGTGTTCTTCAGTTTTTGGGTATTGGCTCATCTTTATCCATTCGCTAAAGGGCTTATGGGAAGAAGAGGAAGGACTCCGACCATTGTTTATGTTTGGTCTGGACTTGTTGCCATCACCATTTCTCTGCTTTGGGTTGCCATTAATCCACCTGCTGGTTCTACTCAAATCGGAGGATCTTTCACTTTCCCATGATTTAGAGGTTTGGTTTCTCATAAAATTCTCTTTCTTTGGTCCTTTATAAAGATTCTTTCTTCTGTCCAAAGATGTGAGTCTCTTGCAAGAGGACGGATAGGTTAAAAGCTGAAGACAGAGATTGATTGGCCAAGAAACAGAAAGTATAGTTGAGCCATAAACACAGAGCAAGTCAAAGAACTTCTCTCACTGTCTTTTTTGTTTGTTTGTTGGAAAAGGACATTTTTTTGTTTGTCTTGTTAAATTTTGTAATCTTTCATCTGTTGATGGAATTATGTATGCTGCTGCTGTTAATCTATAATTATTCAATTTAATTCAAGTGCCAGAGTTTAAAATTTATTCATTTCCACTAATTGCTTCAGAAAATAAGGGTGTCAAACGGGTCGGGTTATTGGGTTAAATATCCATAAACCGACCCATTAGCTAAACCTGTAAATGAGCCCAAAACACTTGTCCCGCCGAAACCCTACCAAAACCTTCAGAACCTTCTCAATGAGGTTTCTCTAATGGCAACAAATATTTCGGCTTCGAATTTCTTCTTCTCCAAGCCAATTTCTTCTACGTAAATCATTGTTTCTTCCGGAAGAACCTTAAGCTTCGTTCCCAGGAATAATGGCTCAGAAATGTGCGATTGGTATAATTTCAGCCCTAGCAGCTACAGCTTCTATAGCGCAATCGAAAGTCGCAGCTGCAGATGGTCCTTTCAATTTCTCTGGATTCTATCCTCAGCAGCAGCAGCAGCAGCAGGTTTCTCCCCCGCCTTTGCAAACTCAGAAGCCACCGTCAACGGCTGGTGAAGATTCCTCTGCCGCTCCGCGAGCTCGTAATGATAATCCGAGAACTAGTTCCGGTGGTTTCGATCCGGAGGCACTGGAGCGAGGAGCTAAGGCCTTGAAGGAGATTAACAACTCCTCTTACGCGAAAAAGGTCTTGAACCTTTTTTTCTTTTTCTCTTTGTGTAGTTAGGAATTTTAGTGGTTTGATCTTCACTGAAACAATCGAATCGTGCTTCGGTTTAGGAAAGGCTTCATAGGAAGATCTCTACTAGATAAGCTGAGAAATGGATTCTTTTAGACTATGATTCGTATGATGAAGCTAAAAGAGACAAGTTTGAGCTTAAAATGGTTTGCACTATGTGTTAGATCCCAGAGTACTCTCTTTATGTGTGTTTATCAGTTGTGGTTTGGCTCACAGTTTGTGTTTGGTTCTGGTAGGTTTTTGAAAGTATTAAGCAGCAAGAAGAGACAAAGCAAACTGAGTTTGCAGCGAAAGCGCAAGAGTTTAAAGCTATGCAAGCTCAAGCTGAAACTGTGAGATCAACTAAATTTATGTTCATTATCCGATACTTTGATATTCTTGGAGTATGGCGCTACAATTAATGGCTGGCTACCTTATAGAAATGAGTTAGCAACTGTGGCACAAAGATCGTACTTTTATCTTAGTAAAGTTGAAAATAGTGTCTTGTGACAAAACCTGCTTCCACTACAGCCATCAGTGATCCTATGAGACATATTCTCAGCATCATTTCATATTTGGATTAGCTGGTTCTTGGCAGTGAAGTTGTGTGCCTGACATTTTCCATTTTACAGGAGAGGCAAAAGGTAATATATGATGAACAGAAAAAACTTTCTCAGCACCAAGCACAGACTAAATCGCAGATGGCTCGTTATGAAGATGACTTGGCTAGAAAGAGGATGCAGGCATGTAATTATCAAAAGAATTTTACAACACTGGGAAGTTTCTTTTCTTCTTTCTAACAAATTTTGTTGTGTATATCATTTTACAGGCTGAGAATGAGTTCCATAGAGCAAGAAATCAAGAACTTGTGAAAATGCAAGAAGAATCAGCAATTAGGCAGGAACAAGCTCGACGAGCTACTGAGGAACAGATCCAGGCACAGAGACGACAAACTGAGAGGGAGAAGGCTGAAATTGAACGTGAGACCATCAGGGTCAAAGCTATAGCAGAAGCGGAAGGAAGAGCCCATGAAGCAAGGCTTGCTGAAGATGTAAACAGGAGAATGCTTGTTGATCGTGCAAATGCAGAAAGGGAGAAATGGGTTGCTGCCATAAACACTACATTCGATCATATTGGAGGTGTGAGATTTAATTCCATCTTTCTGATGTCTTGTGGTCTTCAATCGTCTTTTTTGTAGTATTCAATCATCCTTTTTGGCAGATTTAACTAGGTATGGAAAATCCCTGTGTAGACCTTGATGCAAAATTAGATAACACCCATTCCAAATTAAGTTCTAATGCTCGGGTACCATGAACTAGTGTTAAGAAGCAGGGGTTTGACGCTTTACTCTTGTTTTCCTAGGCGGTTTGCGTGCAATTCTGACGGATCAAAATAAACTTATTGTTGCTGTTGGGGGTGTCACTGCTCTTGCAGCTGGAATCTATACAACGAGGTAAAAAGACTAGTATGTCGTCCGAATATTGAGAAATGATTTTCATAATCTGGAGTTCTTGTTGTTGAAAGGTTGAGGAAGCGTTAATGCTGTTGATTAACAAATTTCTCTTTTTATGTTTTCTTGATTATGTTACCTGTCAGTCAATGTCCTACAAGACTGAAATGTAAACTTAGCCAGATGCTAAATTTCTTGTTGCAGAGAAGGTGCAAAGGTTATCTGGAGCTATGTGGACAGAATATTAGGACAACCATCCTTAATCCGAGAATCATCAAGAGGCAAGTACCCTTGGTCGGGTTCACTTTCTCGTGCAATGTCCACATTGCGTGGTAAGGAGTCAGCTTCCAAAAATGGAAAAGGGTTTGGTGATGTTATTTTGCATCCTTCCCTACAAAAGAGAATTGAACAGCTAGCTAATGCAACCGCCAACACAAAATCTCACCAGGCTCCTTTCCGAAATATGCTTTTCTATGGTCCTCCCGGAACAGGGAAAACAATGGCTGCCAGAGAGCTGGCTCGTAAATCTGTATGTATTCTTTCCTTAAATGTTTAAGAGATTGCAAAAATAGTTATATAAGACACCCATCCAAATGGACGATGGAGTCTCTAGCATATAGAGTTGTGACCATATCATGATTTTCATGATTGTATCTGAGAGTTGAAGTTGACCTCTTAGTTCTAGGTTGCTCATGTATTTGGGTTTTGTTCCTTCATCTATTCTTATCTTACTAACGTTTGTAATTCGTATAGGGTTTGGATTATGCACTGATGACTGGTGGAGATGTTGCTCCCCTTGGATCTCAGGCTGTTACAAAGATTCACCAACTGTTTGATTGGGGCAAAAAGTCTAAGAGAGGCTTATTGCTCTTTATCGACGAAGCCGACGCATTTTTGTGCGAGTAAGTGTTATTACTCATATCATATTACAGGCTGGTCATTTCAACACTTTGTTTATGGTTTTGATGTGTTAATCGGAATTTAATAGGAGAAACAAAACATATATGAGTGAAGCACAAAGGAGTGCACTTAATGCTCTTCTCTTCCGCACGGGTGATCAGTCCAAAGACATAGTCTTGGCACTTGCCACAAACCGACCTGGTGACTTAGACTCAGCTGTGGCTGACCGTGTCGATGAGGTTCTCGAATTCCCCTTACCCGGAGAAGAAGAGCGGTTCAAGCTTCTAAACCTTTACCTAGAGAAATACATAGCTGAGGCTGGTCCAAGAAAACCAGGTTTGTTCCACCGCCTCTTCAAGAAAGAACAGCAGAAGATCGAGATTAAGGGTGTCACTGAAGAGCTCTTAAAGGAAGCGGCTGCAAAAACGGAAGGGTTTTCAGGTAGAGAGATTGCGAAACTGATGGCGAGTGTTCAAGCAGCGGTTTATGGAAGTGAAGACTGTGTGTTGGACTCTACGCTTTTCAGAGAGGTTGTTGATTACAAAGCTGCAGAGCATCAACAGAGAAGAAAATTGGCTGGAGCCGACTCAAAATGAGATATACAACAAGTTAATGAAAGTGATGATGTCATCTGCACACTTTTGCAAATCTCTGATGTTGTTTCGGAGGTTTAGGAAGAGATTTGATTCCTATTGTTTCTCCTTTTTTTGGTTATAAGGAGAGGTTTTGTACCTGTCTTATTGCTTTAAATTATTTGCCTTTAACATGGTCAAACAAGCTCGCTGTAGTAAATTAATCATTTTGCTTTTTCAACGTAAATTAAATTAATCTTGTAGGACCGACTAATTTAAATTATATTATATAAATCGCTCACCAATCCCCATAAGTTAAACCAGTAAAAATTGATGAGAAAATTAATTAAACGAATATCATTTAAGAGAAAAAAAAAAACTCAATATTTGTAGTAAGTCAAACATTGTTTTTTTTTTCCCGACAAGTTAAATATTGAAATTTTGGAATCATAAAAGGCCCATTACAGAGGCTTGGAAACAGAGAGTTATTTACTCGACACAGGTTATATCAAACCCCAAGCCTTTTCTTGAGCTCGGTGGCATGGAAAAGAAAGTGATATCAGATATTGGATGTTACAACCTGACGAGTGAGGAAGTGAGATCAAACAAAACCACACTTACCCGACTTTTGATCGAATCCTTTTATTAGATATGATAGCGGACGATGTTGGAGCATTAAAAGCGATACACAAACTTGAAAATGCAATAAAAAGGGAAGAGACCAGAGGAGGTTTCACTTTCAGAATTTGCCTTAGTGATGATGATCTTGAACGTAACGAAGGCCACAGTACTTGCAAATAGCAGGCTCGTTTAGGTCGAGGCAAATGAACTCAATTGGATGACCAAGGGTCGGATTGGTGTCTGCAAGTTATATAAAAGTCAATTTATTTATCAATTTCTGTTTTGCGCATTAATATTATATCAATTAGATATCTACTAAATCAAATAGATTGAGCCACTGATGAGAAGAGGAGACAAACCTCCTTCACAAGCAGCAATCCTTCCATCAACTTTGATAGGTGGAACCTCATTGATCAGTTCCATTGGTGACTTTTTGCTTCTATCCTGTAGAGATTAGTTCCTAAACCACGTTATGCAAAACTACCAGAAAAGTGCGAGAAGAAAAAAAAAATGTGATGCACAAACTTGAGAATTAAGTAGAAAGGAGTGGTATAGGGCCTATGCAATATATAATACATACAGGTTCCAAAATTTCACCAAACTAAAAAAATTCACTAGATGAAATCATTAGTTTTTGATGAAAGCGAACCATCTCTTCATAACAACCACAAGAAACCCCAATAACACACAATTTTCTCAAGCACTGATAACAAGGGCAAGTTCTGGTGTCAAACAGGTAGCGACAGCAGTAAAGGAGAAAGCTCAAACCAACTTATTGATTTGACTAACAAATCTAAAGTTAATAGTAAAAGAACATACGTTATATTCTACCTCCCCAAATTGTCAGCTAAAGGAACTAACTCCAAGACCGTAGCTAAGCATATTATACCAAATATTAATACACCAGATTTCAACCAATACCCATAGAATAAGCAATCATAGAACACAAATGAGAACATTTTCTTCTCCTATTAAAGCTATCTCAGTTTTTTCTACTTCCACTCTGCTCTCAACCACTTTGGCTAATTTAGAGTTTAGCACTGAATTATGGTTAAAGATTAATTTAAATGAAGTTCTCGAAGATTTTAGCCCAGATAGTTTTCATCCCCTCAACAACAAATTCTTCAGGTAATAATAGAAGAAAAAGCAAAAATACTTGTGAAAAACAAACCTAATGTATTAGAAAATTCAAAAAACCTCATTCACTAGCCAGAATTTTCGGAATTGGGCATTTCCGTGTGGTATTCAAAATCCAGCTCATGCCATGAATACAGACAGTTTCAGCACAAGGAAATCGACAATTATACGGGATTAGCAAATCGTAAACATTCCAAATCATATGATCTAAACCCTAGAGGAGATCACACAGAGTAAATTCCCCGACTAATCCAGACCGTTCACGAAAGGAAAAGATATAAATCTCAGATCGCCAAGTACCTGCATCCATTTGGCGGTGTGATTGCCCACAAGATCGTCTGTTGGAATGCCGAGTTGGGTGCTGGCTACACTAAAATTCCTCCTCGAAGATGGAAGAATCTGCGATCGGATTAGGGCTTTCAGGAGATTTGACGCCATTGCTCCTATGCCCAAAGAAACAGAGGTAAGAGACTATCTAGCGAGAAAGAGAGAACCAGCAACGACGCATTTAATTGGGCTTTACTTATAAAATAAAGGCCCACTTTTTAAGCATATAAAGGCCCACTTACCCTAAGACCCATTGTCTTGTTGTCCTTTGACTTATTCTATGGGTTTGACTTTTGAGAGATGATTAGCTAAATGCTGATTAATGTTACGAACATTTTTTTATATTAAATTTTGATTCTGCTCAAAATTTTTATTACTATAGACTGATTAATCACCCGATAAATCATAGTTGATTGGTGACATGCATTTTTTTTTTTGGTCAACAATATTCATTTGATTGGATTTGACAATGATACAAATCACTAGGCTATATCTTACAATGGACGTAAAATATAACAGTTCGAATTTAAAAAGATGACAAACGCACAAAATCTTTACCGCAAGTTGCACATTTTGTTCAAACAGTGAAAATATGTGGTATATGACGATGCCACCAGGTTGTTGCTGTGTTTGCCATTCAGAGCCTCAAAGCAATGAAGAAGCAGAGATAAATGGAGTTACGATGAGAAACCACCTTTTTAGAGACATTTAGCTTCGATTTCTTCAAGAGTGAGACCCTTTGTCTCAGGCACAATGAAGTATATGAAGAAGAGAGACAGTACACATATCACTCCAAATCCACAGAATAATACTCCAGCTCCTAACATCTCCTGCAACATAAATCAGGTGAGCTATATCAAATCACAAAACTCCCATAATCTCAGAAATAAGAAGAAGAAGAAGAACTAAAAAGAAAATGCGCTCTTGTGTTAGTCTCCTAGTGCATCATCATTGTAATTAGCCTAGGGGTGCGGATATGAGTTAGTAGCTCAGATCTTTCAGTTACTTAGCTGAGAGAGGTAATGGGGAATCTTTATTATTTTACCTTTAGAGGTGAGAAAGCGAAAGTCACAAGGGCGTTTGAGCCGAAATTCACAAGCACTGCTATACTGATTCCTCGACCTCTTAATTTTAAGGGAAATATCTCTGAAATCATCAGCCAACCAATAGGGCCAAAAGATATCTGCAAGATTGGTGGCAAATCTTATAAGATCAACAAGCATATAACGTTTCCACGGATGGAACTTTGATCAGAAAATCTGTAAGAAAATTTAACCTGGTAACAGCCAACATACAGTAACAATGCAGCTACAGCAACAGCTGGTACAGTATTATAAAAGATGTAGTAGGACCCTAGGAGGAACAATGAGATCACCTGTTACAGAATTGGAAATAACAAGAGACTAAATTTCCAAACCATATAATCGAAAGAGACAGTGAATATATGGAACTTGTTAAAAACAAAAAGAAAAAGAGAAAAGATTGAAGAAGTCAGAGGACAGACCATGCCACTAACACCACCAAGAAGTAAAGGTCTCCTTCCAAGTCTGTCAATAACTATAACAGCAACCCCTGTCATAACCAACTGCAACAGTAAAGGACTACGTCAAGCCTTCGAAAAGAAAAATACAAAATAACTTTGCGGCAGAAGAGATTTGTTCAGAAGGATAAAACGGTTTGAAATGTGCTAAGCATTCATACTTACTACTTCTAACATTGGTATTAGAGATACTACAAACCGTATCAATCCTCCAATATTTCATTGGAAAAAAAATCTGACATGTCAAACCAGATGGAAGAAAATGAATACCTTCAATAGACCAAGCAGAATTGAGATCCGAGTTGCATCAGCTGCAGCAGAAAAGCCGGCAGTCTAACAGGTAGTGTTAGTAGTAAAAAGAAATAAGTTAGATTTTCTCACGAGTTTCCTTCTAGTGCAACAAAATCCAACTTAATTAGAGATGAAAAGAAAACCTGTAGTATTGATGGAGCATAATAAAGTACACTTGGTTGCCCAGTTATCTGCGATTTGAAAAAGTAAAAGTTTATTTAGTAACTGATCTTTTTCATAAGGAACATTTGATGAATTGACTGCACCAACCTGTTGTAACAAGACTAAACCTCCTGCAATAGTGAGAGCTTTTAAGCACTTGCCTTGAAATAATTCTCCCAATGTAGTTTCTTTATCCTCACCCACAAACGAAAGTTCAGCCAAGATCTCGTTTATTTGTTCAGCTGCTGAGTCAACCACGACAGGCCCTCTAAGGCGGCGAAGAGACCTAATTGCAGCCTGTTGAAGATTCTCCACATTTCCTTTTCCCTGGAGAGCGCATAATAAAAGCCACCTAGGAGATGCCGGTAGCCAACACATTCCAATTCCCATAATAACTGGCACAGGGATAATTGTTGCGTACATGTAACGCCAACCAGAAATAACCGTAACCCAAAGGCTACCGATTCCATAACCTCCCTTCATAAAATTATGTGTGTCAGTTTAACTGGGAGGACAAAAAGGTTTCAAAACAGAGCAAAGCAGTTCTTTAACTTCAAAATAAGCAATAAATTTCAAAAATCCTCAGAGATTCGAGAACTTACAACCATCCCAAGGACAGTGGAGAATTCCTTTAGCGATATCATCCGTCCACGTATCTGACTTGGTGCAGTCTCCGCAATGTACATTGGAGCCGCGTGCATTGTCTAAATGTCAGGGAACATATCAACTTTTAGTTAAAAATAATGCTAAAAACTGTACTCCATAGCTGCAAGGATTCACACTCAGTAAAACAAACATCTTAATGTGGTAAACTAGAATTATAAACAGTGGATCTCAACCTTGTGAAACAAAATGAGACAGGACAAGAAAAATAGGAAGAATTCTATCTCAGACTCTCCATATATGTGCATACCTCTGTCCGAAATTCCACCAATCAATGAATTGAAGAAGTAAGCCAATATATGTATATCGAAAGAATGCATAAACTGCCAGTTGGTCTATGTGTGGTCGTATGTGAATGAATTACGTAACACATGCTCAGTAATAGATTATTTAGTCTTGGAAGCATATTTCTACCAAGCAGCTATTTTGTGGAAAGGTTGACTTTGATTGATTATTTAGTCCAATGCATGATCCACATTGGAAGATCACACAGGCATATACAAGTTTTAGCATGCAAACACTAAAGATGCATGATCTATCTTACCAATCCAATCCCGATGCCATACATAACCCGTCCAATTATCAGTACGGAAAAGACAGGTGCTACTGCAGTCACAATGGCTCCAACAAGGTATAAGAATGCAGCCAGAATAAGCTCCTTTCTTCTTCCTTGAAAAATTCAATCCAACAATTCAATTTCTTTCAAATGGAGACACTGCTATATACCCAGATGAAGGAAGTCAAGAAAAACCAACCTATAGTGTCGGCAACACTAAATGCAACAATGGAGCCAATTAAAGCACCATACAGTGAGCCACTAGTCTGCACAAAATTTTAAAAATATTTTAAACAAATTTCCTTCCTTTCCACCAGAAAGAACACAGGTCTACTAGAAGGAAACAAAAACAAAAAAATAATGCAATAAATAACATGTAAAAGAACCAAGAAATGTGGATTATACTTACAACTATACCAACATCCACTGATGACAAGTTGTACCATGAAACTCCACTTAGCGTAGGCGACTGTACAGGAGACAAAAAACAGAGAAGTTAAAAGAATCACAAACGGCTTAGACAATCGAACAAATATACATGCACAACAATTACAGGAGAAATTCAAGAGAACACAATGACACTACAGATGCAGGTGTCAACTATGAAATAGCGTTATTTAACTGGGATATCTTAGTCCGAGGTACACAGCTTTATGATATGCATAGTTTTAGAAAAGGTTAAACCATTACCTTAATAGAAATGGTTGCACAAGAGGTTGCACCAATTTCATAACCAAAAAGTAGCGCTCCAAGAGCTGGAAATAGAAACCTGCAATAAATGACTTCTTAGGATGCTTTTAGGAAAACCTGAATAATGTGCACAGCCTACAGATTCCCACTTGCTTTTAGCAAAAGAAAAATTGGCAACAAACTACGAATAGCAATAAAAAGTAAAAATCTGGGACCACAGTGTTATTAATAGGTGTTGGTAACTAACACACAAAGAAATCTCATTTTTACCAGTTTTTTGTTTATCAAAAATAAAAAAATGAAATCTCACGGGGGAATGGCTGCAAGAACAGAGTAGTTTTCTGGGCTGTGATTCTCCTTAATCAGAGGTTCCTCTTGAGCACAAATCCCTTCTGAAGAAGAATCACCTACCTACAAATAATATAGAAATTTGCATCAGAAAATCATTTATCAGGTAGCTTAGTGACTTGTTATCATCAATTAGAGCGAATTCGGATACAGGATTATACTTCAAACCCAGAATCTCATGCTTAAAATTGAAATCCCAATTTCACAAACTCCACATATTACAGAGAGATCAACATTAATTTCCCCATAAAAAAAAAATCCAAAATCAAGTCAAATCCTAACCTATATACTTTACATTCAAAACTCTTTAAAGCCCTTTAAATCGACCGGGAGAAGAATCAAACAAACAAAACTCAGTACAATTTGTTCTCGGAGACCTAAACCTAAACGAAGAAATAAGGAAATCATCAAAAGACGATGTGTAAGGACAAATGCGAAACCTGTTCAACGGAATAGATCTTTTGCTTCTCAGGATCAAACCCCATGGCGACGGAAGCTTGATATGGATCCTGACGCTCGTGAGTGTGGTTTTTTTCCCAGATAAAAAGATCTCCTTCTGGGCTTGTACAAATAACTTCTCTGATTTGAGCTCAACGAGCTTGAATTCGCAGAGGAGAGAAGAAATGTGAGGAAGGGAAACGGCAATTTTGTCAGGGTGATAATAACGGTTAACGGAACAGTGAAACAAGCTTTAAATAGTCCATCTTAATTTCAAATTAGGATATTGTTTTTCAATTTGAAAACAAATCTATTTTACCGGTTTTGGTACGAATTTAGAGTTTAGCATGATAAGTATTGGATCTATTTCTGTTTAATCAAATTCCAATTTCAATTTTTTTTTGTTTAGAAAATTTGGAGACAATATTGGCGACAAAGTTGACCCAATTAAACACGTTCTTTTTGCTGGCAAATAATCCTATTTTAAATAAAGCCAGCAATGCGTACCATTTATTTAATGATAGATATCCATATTTTTTAATTTTTTTTTTGTCGTCAATGATAGATATCTATCGTGGGAAAAATATCTCACATATTTTCATGGAAGATATTTTTATTGGTTTTAAATTAAAAAAACTCTATACAGTAAAACCTCTATAAATTAATAATGTTGGGATCGGAAAATTTTATTAATTTATAGAGGTTATTAATTAATCGATAAATTATAGAGAGTTTTTTTAAATTAAAAAAATATTATATAAAAAGTAGAAAAATGAAGACAATACTTCGATGTGTTTTAATGCATTTACACATTAGGAAATAATTATATATTTTTGATATTTTAAGAAAAATAGAGATAAACTCCAACAAAATTACAAATTTACCATAAATAAACAACATTAGAATCATATTTCACTAAAATATCTTATATATATAATAAATTTATATGATTATTAAGTTATGTTATTAATAAGACCGTATATTTACATAGAGATTTCAAAAAAATTATTATCTTATTATCTTATTAAAATGTGTCAATTATTATACCAACCCAACTTAGGATCATGATAATTTATTAATTTAAAAAAGTTATTAATTTATCGAGTATTAATTTATAGAGGTTCTACTGTATTTGAGGTTTATTATACAAAAGAACCCCTTAATCTTTGCAAATGTACCTTTAGATTCTTGTCGATGAAGCTATTTGAGTAAAATAATTTTCAAAATACATCTACTTATCTACTTTCCTCTCGACAGGTGAAGAAACACAAGAAAGTTAGAAAATTGTTAAACAGCATCAATATTAAATTCCAGTTCCAAAACCCAATTGTTCAGCTTTAGATCCAAACCAGCTTTTATTAAAAAGACTCGGAAACAAAAACAACAAATCACTCAGAGAAATTCCCACCGAGCATAAACCAGATATCATCTTCTTACTGAGTCTTGGCGGGTACCCATGATTGGTATCGAGTCCAGTTCTTTTGCCCCGGGTTCAAGGTATGTCCCTTCGAATGGTAAATGTATGCATCACCTTCTCCAGAGAAATTCTCTTTATGCTCAATCCCATACCTCTTTGGTTTCAAACGCAAGAGCTTCAAACAAAAAGACATTCATATTTATTTTCAAGTTCTGAAGCAATTTATATAAATATCAATTTAAAGAGATAGCGAACGAGAAATGGGTTTTGGTTTTACCTCATCTCCAGTGTGATCAGTGATGAAATGAAGCCACCCATGCCATTCTGCTGGTACTTGAGATGCATTGTAACGATCCTTTGACGCATACTCTACCCATCTGTGCCTACCTGTTAATAAAGTGATTGCATGTTTCAATGTAAAAGCCTATTGACTAAACATTCCATAGATATACATGTATAGTTTCACCACTATATCTTTAACAGATAAATATCCTTTAAGCAAGAAGTAGAGCACATATTTCTAAAAAACTATCACATAGATTGGATTTAGTTTTGCTTCAATTACAACTTGGGCATTTAGCCATTTACTGAACAAGGCTATACAGATCTCTGGTGAAGTACGTTAAAGGCTCATTTTTCTCTTACTCTGACTTGATTGAGTCGTCTAATCATGCTGTGAGCTGACACATAACAAATGCTGAAAGGTTATAAATTCCATGACTACACCAAATGCTAGAACTCGAATAGACAAACATTTGAAGTGAATTCTCTAAGCAGTATTCCCAAAATAGATAGTAACTGATATCATGAATTTTAATTCTGGCAAAAGCATGACTGTAAATAGGCAACACTCGAAGTTGAACCACGTACCATATTGAGTATCACCCAGCTTCTGATAGTATTTGTTACCGACATTGTCGACACCAACAAGTGTTGCTCCTATGTTGTGTATTTTAGTTTGCCTTAATCAAATAAAGACATAAAACAATATTGATCAGAAACTGTGACTCAACAGCAAGCTAAAATACAAAGAAGGGGAAAACTATAAATAAGACACAATATTCAAGCATACTATATGATCCACTAACATTCAGAATCAGCAGCCGGACATAAGATGGATATCCTGATGAAAAGCGGAAACAAAATTTTGTATATATTCATATTTCTCCATAATGGCAGAACAATATTCTGAATGTAGTAAAAGTGTAATATTTCACCAATGGAATATCTTGCTAAAATCTCACATTTATATTATATATACACAGATTTCGTTCCAAAAAAAATATATATTATATATACACAGACACATACAATATACATATACATAACTGTTTTAAAAATCGCTAGGTTATATATGTATACCAAGCATAAAGGAATGATCTGTGGTAAAGCTCATTTAAATGCAGTCAGATTCACCAATTATCTAGATTCTATAAGAATGACAGATCCAACTTAAATATAATTCTTCAAGAGGCAGATAAATTTTGTCGCCATTATCTTTATCTATGCCATTTTCTATGAGAGAGAACAATATTACTTTAGCTTCAATCTCTATCGTGAAACAGACCTCACCATTTTTTGAGCTCTTCAACTCGAAATGCCATCTGGCATAACTCTGTCAATTCCTTAAAACATGTAACTAGACCATCTGTGGAATATCAAACATCCTTTACTGTCTCTGTTTCTTTGCTGAGCTCCGAGTCAACTTACATTACATCTATGAGGGAATTGATAGAATTATGCCAAAATCAGCAGTTCGAGTTGAAGAGTAGTAACCAATTCAAACATTGGCAATAGATTGAATCTAACGGAATGATTTTCGCTCACACAGAAACGGCCACAATCATTTCAATCATATACGTAATCCATACAGAAGTGAAACACTTAAGCATTTAAATATCAAAGATAAATACTTACAAGAGGTTCCCATCTGGTAGGCATCTCCTGTAATGAGAGGAAACCAAAAAAAAAGAGTAAAAAGAAGCAATTAGAAAAATTCCATAAACTACAACAATCTTGAAATTATAGGTTTAACGGGATCGAACAAATCAAATCCAGGGAGATCCCAGAAGAAATTAAACAGGGAAGAGGACGAGAGAGTCGATGAGAGATAGAAAGAACTAACAGGAAGCCTTCTTCTCGGATCATCCTGATGAAACCGCCGAGACCTTTCTCCCGAATCGCCTCCAACGCACTCTTAGCCACCGTCAAAGCCATCGTCTTCAGCTATCTCTCTCTCGGAATCAGGATTCGATTTGATGTCGTCGAAATAACAAGGAACACATTTGATTTTAATAAATGCTTCCCAAAACGTACCGTTTAATATTCGTTACGCTTTGTGTTTACATGATTCGCCTAGATCGAGGTTTCATGGGCCAAATGCTCGCTATGGGCCTATGGCCTCTCATCTGGATCAAAAAGAATATGAAGCTGAAACATTTTTTTTTTAATGTGAAGCTGAAGCATTGGTTACTATGATTTTGTAGATTCAAATACAAGCTTCAAAATCTAATAGATCCATGTCCTCATAATGATATTTCATATTTCAGGAAAAATGCTATTGATGCAAATTTTAGAATAACGATAAATAAATGACAATGATAATATGATATAAATACAAAAATAAAATATTTATTTCATATAAAATCTACTAATGAATATTATAGAAATACTAAATAATTTATTTACTAAGCCTTCAAAAAAAGTAAACATAATTTCTTGTTTTGACATAAAAAGTAAACTTAATTATATTATTTAATTTCATGTGATTATAATATTTCCTCATAATTCAAAGTAAATCTTTGAATGGCGTACTGTTTATTCAACCCCCTAAGGCCCAAAGCGGTCAACGGAAAAAAATAAAATAAGAAGAAAACAAAATTAGAAGTCAGTCCTTTTTCTCTCCGTCCCTGCGTCAATCTTAAGCTCTGCCCATGTATTTAAACTGCCTCTCTTCCCTACCGCTCTACAAAACTCTCTCGAAATTTGCTTCCCTCCATTGATTCAGTCTCTTATTTTTTGATTCTACTGGAATTTGCGCATCTTCTCCGCCATGGCTGCTGAGAAGTTAAGGGACTTGAGTCAGCCGATTGACGTCGTTTTACTCGATGCCACTGTTGAGGCCTTTTACGCTACCGGATCTAAGGAAGAAGTAAGTCCTTTGTTTATAGTTTGTCCGATAATATCAACGATGAACGACTATAACCACCATTATCACTGTTTTCCTATCACTGTTAATGCGACGTTTCGTTGCTTCTATTCGATTTGGGCGTTAGCCTTTTCCTCTAGAGGGATGCGAGGGTTTAGTATTTCCGATACGAATTGGATGCTAGGGTTTAGTATTTCCGATACGATTTGGTCGTAGCTTCGGTTGTTTGTGATTATTCTTGTACTCTGGAAAAACACTAAACAATATTATGTATAACGATGTTCATCTAAGCCTTTAATAACGATGTATTATGTAATTTTCGTTAGTAATCCATTTTTTTTGGCATATGTGTGTTTTCCCTTGCAGCGAGCTTCTGCGGACAATATATTGCGGGATTTGAAAGCTAATCCTGATACTTGGCTTCAAGTGGTTCACATTCTACAGAACACTAGGAGTACGCATACAAAATATTTTGCTCTTCAGGTAGGTTTCAGTGTTTTATCTTAAACCTGCTCTTGTCTTCTCTTTATTTAGCTGATTATATCTATTCACACTATTATATATCATGTCCTACATCCATTCCAAAGAAGAGATGTAAGGCAGACATCATTCGCATTCTACTTACTTGTATCTATTGTTTAATATCCTGCACTACGACTAAAGAAAGGGTTAATTTCAGGTGCTAGAAGGTGTTATAAAATATAGGTGGAATGCATTACCAGTTGAACAACGAGATGGAATGAAAAATTACATCTCTGAAGTCATTGTGCAGGTATATAGTTGAGAGGCATTATGGTTTTTTTTGGTTAATGGTAAGTTAACTGAATTGTTTTGATAACGAATTTACTGTGTAGCTCTCAAGGGATGAAACATCTTTCAGATCGGAAAGGCTTTATGTCAACAAGTTAAATATCATCCTGGTTCAGGTATCTTCGGAGTTTCATGCTAACAACAGGGTGCTTATTTGCATTGTGTCCTTCTTGTATGTTCACTATCTATTTACTTGTGATGTTTTATCTGGTAAAGCTTTGCTGAAGCCAACTTCTCTTGAAGTTTTTTTTCATGTCAATTCATTGAAAAAGTTTGTTTAGTCTTTGGTGAATAACATATGATGTGATGCGTGTACAGATCGTGAAACATGAGTGGCCGGCAAAGTGGAGAAGCTTTATTCCTGATCTAGTTAAAGCTGCGAAAGCTAGTGAAACTATCTGTGAGAATTGCATGGCTATTTTGAAAGTAAGTAGTAAGTACTGTCTAAGTGCCTTTGCATTAATTAAGTTCATGGTGTACTTAAATAACATTTCTTCTTTTCTTTAGCTCCTAAGTGAAGAGGTCTTTGATTTCTCAAGAGGAGAGATGACTCAGCAAAAGATAAAAGAGCTGAAAGAATCTCTAAACAGGCAAGTTAGATTTTTCAGGAAGTTTACTTTACTAGAATAAAGTAGAATCAAGAATGAACTATGTTCAAATATCTGTCCCTAATTTGTAACTGTTATTTTTTGCATACTTTACTGATTTATTCTGCTTTCTTATCTGCAGCGAGTTTCAACTCATTCACAAGTTATGCCTATATGTCCTCTCAGCTTCCCAAAGACAAGAGCTTATACGCGCAACACTCTCTGCGTTGCATGCCTATCTTTCTTGGATTCCGTTGGGCTATATATTTGAGTCCCCTTTGGTAATATATTTGGAATAAGTTGAAAGAAAGAGGCTAACAAATCTCACAATTACAAAATCCTCATTACTGATCTGGTTATTCGCAGCTGGAGACCCTACTTAAATTCTTCCCTGTTCCAGCATATAGGAATCTCACGCTTCAATGTCTATCTGAGGTAAGCCGGTTTATAGTTTGGATTTTCCTGCTGTCAATATTTTACTTTCATAATTAATGACTTGTGTTTTTCTGGCAGGTTGCAGCTCTTAATTTTGGGGACTTCTACAATGTGCAATATGTCAAGATGTACAGCATTTTCATGAATCAGTTGCAGGTAGTGCTGTTATCTTTGTTTTTTTGCTTCCATTTGTTTCCATGGCTTTGTTCATTAATGTTCCTACTATAGTCTCACTTTTAGTTAGTTGATGTACTTTTTATGGTCGTTTACTGGCTCTGTACTATATCTTGATTGACTTTCATGTTACTTTGGCTTCTTGATTGATGCCCGTACTTACTCTTATATCTGCAGGCAATGCTCCCTTTAAATTTAAATATCCCTGAGGCATATTCAAATGGAAGTAGTGAAGAACAGGCAAGTTTTTTTTCTGTGCAGTAGGTTCTGGTCATTCCGTTTTTTACTGTTAACATTTTGAGATAATGACTGTATATCTTCTTTACCTCTAGGCTTTTATCCAGAATTTGGCACTGTTTTTCACTTCGTTTTTCAAGGTAATTCTCTTTCTTTTTTGAGTAAGATATGTCAGGTTTTTTTTCTGGAATTTTTGGCTTTAGATGTGTGACCGAGGGATGATGAGTTGCATTTGTTTTGCTAGTCTTTCTTTCTTTCATATATTTATGCACTTCAAACATAATAATGTGTTCTTTCGTTTTGCAGTTACATATAAAAATCCTAGAATCTGGACCTGAAAATATTTCTTTATTACTTGCGGGTCTGGGATATCTCATTAGCATATCGTATGTTGATGACACTGAAGTATTCAAGGTATGTAAATTACAATTGTTAATACTTTTTTTCTGTTGATGCAGTTTTAGGTTTCAGTATTATTTTTATTAATTACCAGAATGGTCTCATGTTATTTGTCAATGGTTTGGAAATTGACAGCTTTTTCTTGCTTACGAGTGAACAGGTTTGTTTGGACTATTGGAATTCATTAGTCTTGGAGTTGTTTGGGTTGCAACATCATACCGGTCACCCTGCGCTTACTCCAAGTCTGTTTGGATTGCAAGTATGCTGACTTCTTTATATGTTCTTTTATAAAATGGAAATCAGGATTATATACTGTATTGATTGAACTTTGCTTTGATGTGTTTACTTACTTACCTTGGGTCATGATTTGCCTATTGTCAGATGATTTTCCTTCCTTGTACGGTTGATGGTGTTAAATCTGAAGTCACGGATCGGCATAAACTTTATTCAGATCCAATGTCAAAATTAAGGGGACTCATGATTAGTCGCATGGCTAAGCCTGAAGAAGTGTTAATTGTTGAGGACGAGAATGGGAACATTGTCCGGGAAACTTTGAAGGATAATGATGTTCTTGTCCAGTATAAGGTAACAACTGTACACATGGCCTATCTTGATATACAGCATGGATTTATACATAGTTATTAAACAAAGTATTTTTATAAATTTGTGGCAGAAAAGCATTTAGCTACTTTTACTATTATTATGAAATATAATTATTAATATTTAATAAACTATTTATGATTATATGGTATTCCTATCTCATATTTTGCACTGTTGCAGATAATGCGGGAGACATTAATCTACCTCTCACACCTTGATCATGAAGATACCGAAAGACAGGTACATATTTTGAGGGAAGTCAGATTGTCCTTATTCTCTGGAATGATTTAGTTTTCAAAATTTACTTTTATGTTCTTTACGATAGTTTATAAGTGTTAATGGTTGTATATGCTTTCAAATATATTGAGTATTAGCTTTCAAATATAGTTTGTAAGTACCTACGAAATATTTCCTTTGTTTAGAGGAGAATACCAGTAAAGTGTCTTTAAATTTTTACAATTTATACTTAGAAGTGTTAATTATTGGGGACTATTGATGCCAAAATTGTTGTTGAATTGATGCGAACTTTTTCTTGCTCCTTCTAAGATGTTGAGTAAGCTAAGCAAACAGTTGAGCGGAGAGGAATGGTCATGGAACAATCTGAATACTTTATGCTGGGCTATTGGGTCTATTTCTGGTTCCATGGTAGTAGAACAGGTAAGATCTCCGCTCTCAGTGTCTACTTGTATTTTCAACGAACAACAGTTAAGATTTTTGTTTGTAATGCAGTAGCAAATAACTTTTTGGCTCTAGGTATCTGGTAGCATCTTTCTAATGTTATTAGTGCTCTTTAGTGGTCTCCCATTGATTTGTGGTCTATTTACGTTAGATTGGTTTCACCACCTGTGCTTTGCAAAGTTTGTGTTCTTTACTATAGTTTGAACTCTCTCTTTTTATTCAGGAAAACAGATTTCTAGTGATGGTTATTCGTGATTTGTTAAGTTTATGCGAAGCCGTCAAGGGAAAAGACAATAAAGCTGTTATTGCAAGCAACATCATGTGAGTTTGTTTCTATATCATGGATATAGTATTGAAACCTATACATTTTACTGTTGATTTTGGCTTGGATTGTTGGTAGTTGGTACTTATGTAGCGTGAGATTTTCACTGGAACGATCACTTGTTCCCTGCTAGCATTGTATATCCTAAAGCTTAAACTTGTTTCATGCATGATTCGTTTGAGTATTTGACCTTTGTGTTCTTGTACATTTGCTTCAGGTATGTTGTTGGACAATATTCAAGATTCTTAAGAGCCCATTGGAAGTTTCTGAAGACAGTTGTCCATAAGTTGTTTGAATTTATGCATGAGACGCATCCTGGCGTTCAGGTAATTCTTTTCTTTTTCAAGTTGGATTTAGAATCCCTGTCAGGAGTTACAGTTTCTTGGTTGATTCTTTCATATTAAGAAGAATCGCTTGGGAAATTATATTTCATTACTATCCATTTATGTCCATTGTACCGACATAGAAAGTTAGTGCTCTCTACGTTTTCCTTTCAGGACATGGCTTGCGACACATTCTTAAAAATTGTTCAGAAGTGCAAGCGAAAATTCGTTATTGTTCAGGTATGTATTAGTCCGTTTAATACACCTTTTTAATTCTTACTCTATCATCTAAAAAGAGGTCTTCTGTGCTTATCAGGTTGGAGAAAGTGAGCCATTTGTGTCTGAACTTCTATCAGGCCTTGCTACAATCGTTGGAGATCTTGAGCCTCATCAGATTCACTCATTTTATGAATCTGTACGTATTTCTAGTCATGTCTCTTTTATGGAGATGGGATTTATGAGAAGCTGTTTCTTGCCGTGTTCTCACTCTTTGTTTCTATCTCAATGTCTCAGGTTGGTAGTATGATCCACGCAGAATCAGATCCTCAGAAGAGGGGTGAATATCTCCAGAGGTTGATGGCTCTCCCGAATGAGGTTTGTTATTATTAAGTAAATAGATACTGTTCAGCTTTTGCTTTCGCCATAGCTGGCTAAAGGTATTTTTTTCTACTATGTAGAAATGGGCAGAAATTATAGGGCAAGCACATCAGAGTGCAGATATCCTCAAAGACCCAGATGTGATACGTACAGTGCTTAATATCCTCCAGGTCTGATATCTTATAGAGTTTAGTTGGAATTTATTTTCTTTTTTTGAATGCATTAGAATTTCATACATAAAAGTAGCATTCATTATGTTTTAGCTGGTGCATCGGTTGACTTTGGTTTAACTGCATGGTATAACTTATATTTGTGTGCAGACAAATACACGCGTTGCAACTTCACTAGGAACATACTTCTTATCGCAAATTTCGTTGATCTTCTTGGATATGCTGAATGTTTACAGGTAAACTCTTTCTACAACTCTTATATTGCAGTTAAGAGTTATGCGGCACTCTTTATATTTATTTTGACATAATCTAGGAATAGTTGACTTAATTCTTCCTCTTCTGCACCAGAATGTATAGTGAACTCGTGTCAAGCAACATTGCTAATGGTGGCCCATACGCTTCTAGAACATCTCTTGTTAAACTTTTAAGGTAGGAGGGCATTGTATATATCAAATAATATCACAGATTTTGATGCCCCTATATTACAAACAGGAACTATATTGCATCTTTATGCTTCACGGAACAGGTCTGTTAAGAGGGAAATCCTTAAGCTGATAGAAACGTTTTTAGACAAAGCTGAAAGCCAGCCACACATTGGAAAACAGTTTGTTCCACCAATGATGGATCAAGTACTTGGTGACTATGCAAGAAATGTTCCTGATGCAAGGGAATCAGAAGTCTTATCACTCTTTGCAACGATAATAAACAAGTATGTCTATTTTCTGTATCAGCCTGCCTTATTAGTACAGGATGTTTACGGTCTGCTGTATTAAGAATAACTTTTTTTTAATAATCATCATGGATTGTTTGAACTAGTTGCTGCATAAAAGTGTAAAATCTCAAAAGAAGTTTTACTAGTAGATGTAACATGGAAATCTACTATCTTCTAAGCTGGCAACTTCTTGATGTGTTCCTGTAGGTACAAGGTTGTAATGCGAGATGAAGTTCCCCACATATTTGAAGCTGTTTTCCAGTGCACATTGGAGGTAACTGATTCTATGGTCCATTGAAAATACGTCACACATGTGCATTTTTAAGCTGTCGGTCCACACTTTGGAAATATTATAAAAAATGTACTGTGATTCTCAAACGTAGTTATGCATACATAGTGAAGGTCCATTTGTTTTTCATCTTTTTCTGCAGATGATAACTAAGAATTTTGAAGATTATCCAGAGCACCGGCTCAAGTTTTTCTCTTTACTTCGTGCCATTGCTACATTTTGTTTCCGTGCCTTGATAGAGTTGTCAAGTGAGGTTGGTGATTATGTTCTTGCATTAGTATTTTTTGCATGATCTTAGAAAGCTATTAACACTTTCCATAGTAATAGTTTTCTAGTAATCCCTGAGCTTTTCTTGTTTTTTTTTGGTGCCTCTTTATTATGAATCATCAGCAATTGAAGCTAGTGATGGATTCAGTTATCTGGGCATTTAGGCATACCGAAAGAAATATCGCTGAAACTGGGCTCATTCTCTTGCTCGAGATGCTGAAAAACTTTCAGGTTTTGGAATTTCTCTCTCGTTTTGTTGGTTGTTTCACTCATAGCCCCATTTGTTTGTGATATAATATGTGCTTGATTTAACATATTCCTTTGAAATTGTGACAGAAATCTGACTTCTGTAATCAATTCTACCGGGCATACTTTATGCAAATTGAGCAAGAAATATTTGCCGTCTTGACGGATACCTTCCATAAGCCTGGGTTCAAGTTGCATGTGTTGGTGCTGCAGCATCTATTTCTCCTGGTAAATAATACATCAACTTATATAAAAATCTACCACTGCTAATTTCTGTGTGGAATTAAGGGATCAATTATAAATTTCAGGTTGAGAGCGGTTCTTTGACGGAACCATTGTGGGATGCTGCAACGGTGGCTCATCCATATCAAAACAATGCCGCCTTTGTTCTTGCATACACCACCAAGCTTCTAAGCTCATCCTTCCCCAACATGACTACAACAGAGGTACCTAAATTAAACCAAAAGGATTTGCTCGTCTCTTCAATGTGTTATTTGGTTGCCACTTAACTTGAAAATACAAAACTGAACACAACAAAACAGGTGACACAATTTGTGAATGGACTTTACGAGTCGAGAAGCGACCTTGGCAGATTTAAGAATAACATACGTGACTTCCTTGTCCAGTCCAAGGAATTTTCTGCTCAGGTATAAATATAAGGCACAAATTAGTTTGTTATAGTTACATGTTTAGTAGACCACAGATGATTAAAACTCCAATGAATGGATAATTTCTTCAGGATAACAAAGATTTATACGCTGAGGAAGCTGCTGCTCAAGTGGAGAGAGAGAGACAAAGAATGCTTTCGATTCCTGGACTTATAGCTCCTAACGAAATTCAAGACGACATGGCTGATTCTTAAGTTTTGTTGTTTTGTGTTAGAAGAAAACTACACAACAAAGTGATGATCTTTAGTTTTTTTCTTCTTGCCATCTTAAATAAAAGGGAGGGATCGAAATACCCAGAGCACAACGAAGCAAAACAACCCAAAAAGTTATAAATTTATAAATATATATATGTATATATATATATATATATACCAATTATGCGTTCTACATCATAGCAGAAAACCTCGCATGGTTTGATTTTCTCGTACTTTGCCAATGATTTGTCATTGATTATCCTATTTGAAGATTAATAAAAAAAAAGGAAGAATATGTGTACTTATGTTGCTAATTATTTATTATTAATATTACTTAAATTCATTTAGCTTTAAAATATTCTATAAATTAGAAAAAGCGAGGCGGCTTCTTATTTAACTTAACCGGCTTTAAACCGGCCTTCGTTGATATGACTTTTTGTAAACCGAAATAATCCATTGAGAATCAAAATCCATTGTACCGAAAACGCTACCTTAAGAGCTTTCTCGAGAAATTCCTCATTCCTGGAAATCGATCATCTATAGCTTTGATTCTCTCTGTGTTTTAATCTCAGTTTGGTGACGACTAGAGAAATTAGGGTAAGATGGGTCAAACTTTTCGCAAGCTTTTCGATACTTTTTTCGGCAACCAGGAGATGAGGGTACTACTCTTCTTCTCTCCATCTTCCGTTTTATTTTGCTTCCGCATCTGTGTTCTTCCCCCGATTTCAATTTTCTGGATCATTCGTGGTTTGGTGCTATCTGAATTGAATTGGCTTTTACATCGTTTTGTGCTAACTACTGATGGATCCTGGGATGTATTTAGATGTTAGTTTTAGTGTTTCCTTTGCCCTTTTTGACTCTGATGCACTGTAAGGAACCTATGGATATAGGAGTAAACTAGTGAATCTGTTTATATAGTTCTTCTTGATATATGACTAACCTTATGTGGTGTGCATAATATGAGGCATAGATTGCTCAGATTTGGTGATTTTGTTGCTGTGTTTTTCGTTTGGAGATGCCAGGTTGTTATGCTGGGGCTGGATGCGGCTGGCAAAACAACGATACTGTACAAGCTCCACATAGGAGAAGTTCTATCAACTGTTCCCACAATCGGTATGTCAGATTTCTCAAGCATTTAGATTTTAGCCTCACTGTATTTTCTGATTTTTTCTACAACTTGGCACAATCTATGATCTTGCCATATCTGTCATGCAGCAGTAATATTCCTGATGTTTTACCGCTTTTTTGACTTTCTTACACAGGTTTCAACGTTGAGAAAGTTCAGTACAAGAATGTGATGTTCACAGTTTGGGATGTTGGTGGCCAAGAAAAGCTGAGGCCCTTGTGGAGACATTACTTCAATAATACCGATGGACTTGTAAGTCTATACTTTTTTTGCCTCTGCGTGTAGTCAAATAATTAATTCATAATCTCTTCTACTCATTTACATGCTATTCTCATTTCTGGTAATGTGATTTCCTAATGTTGTTTTGGAATTTCTCTGATTCATATTGGTTGATGCACTTGCAGATATACGTAGTTACTCCTTGGACCGAGAGAGGATTGGTAAAGCGAAGCAAGAATTTCAGGTTATATGGTACCTTAGTGAAATTGCACAAAATTAGTCTATGCAGAGTTTCTAACATCTGCTAATTGATTTCTTCAGGAGATCATAAGAGACCCATTCATGCTCAACAGTGTCATTCTAGTGTTTGCAAACAAACAAGACATGGTAAAAGTTCAAAACTTCACAGCTTTCTTTATTTGAATTTTCTTTTCCTTTCTCATCTACTAATATTCATCTAAACTCTGTCTGAATCTCAGAGAGGAGCAATGTCTCCTCGAGAAGTATGTGAAGGGCTTGGCTTACTTGATCTTAAGAACAGGAAATGGCATATACAAGGTACATGTGCTCTTCAAGGAGATGGGCTCTATGAAGGCTTAGACTGGTTATCCGCTACGCTCAAAGAGGTTAAAGCCGCTGGTTACTCATCGGTTGGTCTCTCGTTTTAGCTCACTCCATTTGCAAAAAAAAAATCCAAGTAACTAAATGGACATACGAAAAGTACCTACTCAAGCTCATGGTGTCTCAGTCTCTCCACCATTATATACTTTTGATCCGTGGCCAAAGTCTTCTTCTTGGCCTCTGATATTGTATTATCAGAAAATGAAAATCTCTTAAGACTTTTGTAATGGACGTGTTTTTTTATTTTTGGTCTTCACATGGCTCTGCTTCTCAAAGCTATTGTTAGTATCAACTAGGCTCCTTTTTGCATGATATGACTTTGGAGCTTCATTGTAAATTACTAAATTCGGATTGAATCTGCAAAATTCTTATAAGGATTGAATCTGCAAAATTCTTATAAGGTTATCAGCGTCCCTTTAAGCTATGATATGATCTATCCTCTTTTTTTTTTGCAGTCTATATAACGTTTAGTCTTAAACGGGGTATAGATTATTACAAATAGAAACATTAGTGCTCTAACTGTTATATTCCAAAATTTGAGTACTTCAATAGAGACGAAAATAGCGAAGAAACTGTAAGAAAAAAAAAAAAAAAAAAAAGATTTGAATAAGAACTCTGTTTGGGTTTCTTAAAAAAAAAACACACAACAACCTAAGGGAATCAAGAGCAACAAAATTTTTTGTTTCCAGAGCGAAGAAAGAAATCAAAAAGGATAAAAGAATTTATTCTTTACTCAGCGCATTTGTGTTGTTGCTTGCTCTTAATAGCAAGTTCTTTCACCATCTTCGTTAGTTGCCTCATGCTCACATCTTTGAAGCTCTCTTCATCAATCTTCTTCTTCTTCTTTGCCTTCTTAGCCTCAGCATCTGATTTTCCCTCTCCATTGTTGTCAACAATCATCTCCACAACATTCTCCTTATTCTTGTCGCTCTCTAAGATTGATTCCGCTTCAAATGGAGACAATGGAGTTTTTGTTTCTTTACCAGAAAGAGTTGAAGAAGAAGAAGCTGGAGTCTTCTTCTCCGAAACAGGAGCTTCTTCTTGTTCAATATCAACCGATTCTTCAGACTCGCAACTGTTTTCCTCCAACTTGACATCGCCTATCTCAAAATCTGACCATTCATCGCTGTCTTCTTGATGTTCATTCTCAGCAAGAGGTGGAGAAGCTTGAGTCTTCTTCTTGTCTGAAACTAGAGACTCTTCTGACTCAGAATCAATCAGTTCACCAGACTCGCAAATTTCTTCTTCCTCAGAATCGAGTTCTTTCGATTCATCAGCTATCAGAACTGTTGTGACCGAGTCTACCTTTCTCCCATTGTCAGTAGCAGAGACTTTAGACTCAAATGCTTGGTTTGTGTCAACAGCAACACCAAAAATCATCACCCTCCAATGGATCAGTTTCATATTCTGTTTCCTCTGATTCAGATTCAGAATCAATCTTCATTTGTTCAGACTCTGATTCTTTGTTGCAGTCTGCCACAATGTTTGTGACGGTATTGGAAACAGCAGGGTCTACAACTACAAAATCATCCTCCTGCGATGTTTCTTGTTCTTCGACTATAACAAAACTGTCGGAAACTGTAACGGTGTTGGACTCTGCAAAGAAAGCCCCCATCGAAATTAAGAAATGCAAACTAGAAAACAATGAAGCAAACAACATTGATGGGTAAGCTTGTGTGTATACCTATGCCATTCATCTGTTCCTTAGTGGTGTTTGCATCAGAGAATGTGATATCGCCAAGATCACCATATAATATATCAAGATCTGGATCATTCTTTGAACCATCCCATTCCATCTCCAACGAATCATTTAAATCTCTCACCGACAGAGTTTCAGCCTCCTCGGTTTTTCCTGAGTTCTCATTTGATTTTGCCTGGGATTTGGAACCTGCATATTACAACTGAACTTGATTAGAAACTCACTAAACTTAATCAGAACATGGCAATCATCTGTTTTGAAACAAGAATAGAGCCAGCAAGAGATAGAGAGATGGCCCTGTATTACCTGCTGGAGAATCTTCTCTTTCAGCATCTTCATTCTTCTTTGAAGGTACATTTAGGGATTCCTTGGTTTTCAAACTCAGGTCAGCCATGGATTCTTCTAACAATCTGACAGACCTTCTAGTGCTGTACACCCGCTGAACCGTCTCATCCTTCTTGGAAAATGCAGCTGCCTGAGTTCTTCTTGTGCTTCGAGCAGCAGCTGGAGTTTTGCTCAGATTGGCTTCAGGCTTGATATCTGTGACATCTAACTTCGCAGCAACTGAGGTAGCTGCTGCTCTTCTAAGGCTTTGAGGTACTGATGGATCCTGGAGCATATTGGTATTTTTGTTTTCTTGATCCATTTCTCCAGCTAAGGACTTACTCGTCACAAGACAAGAACGGGTCACCAGTTCTGATGACTGAGTATCATCTTTTGTGGTCTTTCTTCGAGTTGTTCTAGCTGCAGTACGAGCAGCACTTGGCAGATTCTTTGCTACACTGGTTGGAGATTGATTCATGAACTCATCAATACCTTCAACCTATCAAATCATAATGGTCAGACAACTAGTAATTACAAATTATAAACTCACAAGCAAAGCTATGCGAATAAAGCAAAACCATCAGTCATCAAATGTTAGATCAAACATATAAGAACTTAATTTCACAGAATATCCCAATAATAAAATACAGATTAGATCTTTATAATTTTTGGATACAAATCTTGTTTTCTTTACCAGATCTTAGATATGAAATCACTGGACTCAACAAAATCGATCAAGTATGAATCATATTCGTCACAATCAAATAGTCCCAAATTTCTCAATCTTCCAAGCAATTTCAGTACTTATTCTTGTAGAAATAGATGAATCCGAAAAGAACGACACACTCTAGATAGTTATAAGACCATTTGAAGAAACATTTGTTCGATTCACAAAAAAAAATCGGAAGGAAAGAGAAGCAAAACTTACAATCTCAAGAGCTTTGAGAGCATCTGCCATGGCGATATTGGTCATATTGGCTGGGATTTTGTTCTTCTTACAGAAAAACTGAAGATCTCTTCTGGAAAGGCTGTCGAAATCCATGGCGATGATGTAGAAAAGAAACAGAAAAAGTTTCTTCTTTACTTTCTGATTGAGTGAGAAAATGACAGTTGAAAAACAAGACGTTTCTGCTATGACTCTAAAGATCCGAACATGAAGGATATTTATACATTAGCCGAAGACGAAACCCTAACTCCCTTAAGCAAATGTGACCGTTGCAGCGTCAAATTTTGAATTTTAAAATTTATCTTCAAAACTAACATTTTATTATCATGAAACTGGATCGTTTTAGCGATAAACCTACATTAAAAGGATAAAATGATTGCTTTCCTTAAAATAACTGATTATGGTGGGCCTAAAAAATAATAAGCCCATAGTTTGGATAAGTCAATGGGCCTAAGATTCGGTAACGTAGAAAGCACGCGCTTTTCCGGAGCGCGTGTAAAAACTGCGCAAGCTCGCAATCACCATCCGGAGGAGAAAGAGAGAGAGAGGCGAAAGAGAAACGGAGTCACGGAGGAGAGAGAGTCGAGCACGCGGAGGTTTCAGAGAGAAAGTGAATAGTCGGAGACTGAGAAAGTTAACCTTAGTCGGACGGTGGAAACAGCAGAGAGAGAAAAGGTTAACCTAACCTAACCTGCGTAAAGCGTAGGGTTAATGGGAACTTTTCCAAATCTGAATGGAAACCTTAGTCATCGCTGAATTCACTTTGATCCCTTCCGTTTGTTTCAGTTAGTATTGGATCCGCCGGGATTCGTCTGTATTACCGGCGGCTGAGCTGATTTTCAGGTAGATCAACACGTTACCGTACAAGAAACTGTTTTTTTCTTTAACTGGAGAATGGTAGACTTTTGAGGCTCCGTTTGTGGTAGTGACATAGAAGAAACCGTAGAGAAAGTGTGATCTTGAGTGTAGAGAGAGAGAGAGAGAGAAGAATGGGAAGTCCAGGATCAGGTGCGGTGGATTGGACGGTGGGGTCGATTGTATGGGTTAGGAGGAGGAATGGTTCGTGGTGGCCGGGAGGATACTTGGACAAGAAGATCTTGACTCTACTCATATCACTTCGCCACGATCTGGAACTCCGGTGAATCTACTCGGGAGAGAAGATGCAAGTGTGTAAGTCTCTCTTTTTTTTTATCTGTATCAACTTTCTTTTCTTTTTGGATTGATACTGAAAGCAGTTTTTTTGTTTCATCTTTTAAATGTGCTAAGGATTGGTACAATTTAGAGAAATCGAAGCGAGTCAAGCCATTTAGGTGTGGTGATTTTGATGATTGCATTGAGAGGGTAGAATCTTCGCAAGCATTGACAATAAGAAAGAGAGAAGTATGCTCGTAGAGAAGATGCGATTCTTCATGCTCTTGAACTTGAAAAGGAAATGCTTAAAAAAGAAGGAAAGTAGTCCTTTACAAACCTAGAGATAACTCTCCTGATGCAATCAAAGAGAGAATGGTTCAGGGCATCTCAAATGGGACACGAGAATCCACTGATTTTATACGGGCTAACCATGCTAGCGATGTTATCCATTTGCTGAAAGATAAAGAGGAAGATCAGCCAAGTTGTGAGGACGAGGTTGTGCCTCGAATGAGAGGCTTGCAGGACTTGGGGCTTAGAACCGCCTCTTCAAAGCGAAAGGTTTCATGTTCCAATGGCCCTGATACTTCTTTTAAGTATCTTGCCAGAAGCAACTCTCCAGCTTCTTCGAGTGGAGATCATAGCATGGAGAGGCCCATTTATACCCTCGGTAAGTTTGTTTTGGAAACTTCTAAGTTGTAATCCCCAGATGTATGGGCACTTGAGGCTTCTGGCTCTTTTTGATGTAAAATTCTTATGTAATTCTGGTTCCGTTTCAGGAAAGCAGAATAGTAGGAGTACGATGGAAGCTAAAAGGACTAAATATATGTTTACACCAAATGAATCTAATGATGTTTTTGACCTGCATGACAGTTTGCTAAGCCACAGGGAGGCAATGCATTCCTCCTTTACCGGTGGTGATTCTCGTTATTAGCTTTCAGAATATGACCCTCCTGAATTTTTGGAAGATATTGAATCTGATTCTTCTGAATCTGAAACTGATTCTTCTGATATGGAGGAAGATACTGATGATGACATTCCCCTTGCCCTCAGGTGAAGCTTTTCTGGACGGCTAAAAGCTAGTTTCTTATAACATAAAATGTTTTCTATTTTCCTTATTTATAAATTGGTTTTCAGTTGTGTCAGATGATATTCATTTCTGATTCTTCTTTAACTTGGCATTGGGCTTCTGAACTTGAGAACCCAATTAACCTTTTGAATGCTTAAACAACAGTTATCTGTGTGCAGAGGAGTCTAATTATTCCCTAACTAGAGTTTGAAATCTTCTCCTTCCAGGAACTGGACGTCGTTCAGAGCAACACAATAATTTTAGTAGACATATGTCAGGAGAAGATGAAAGCACCAGCAGTGAGGAAGATCATTATGAGTCATCCATGTCTGGCGACTCTTCTTACCTTTCTTCCCATAATCCTGATAGTGAAGCTGGTACGGTATCCAAGTGGCAGCTCAAGGGAAAAAGAAACTTGCGCAATCTTCCAAGAAGGTCTGCACGCAAGAGAGAAATGCACCGTAATAGTCTAGAAGATGGAAGATATTGTGAATATAAGAGAAGGGCATTTGGCCAAAAGCCTATGGGTTATGGGTTAGCTTTTAATGGGGCGGATGATAGGAGCGATGGAACGGATGACACTGATCCCAACGAAAGGCAGTTCGGGGACAGAATGATTGGACCAGATGATGATTATCAGCTGTCAACTATGGTTGCATCTGGATATAAGAACATCTACAGCCATGACATGCTGGACTGGGATGATGATCCTTGGGAAGGCCGGGTTGGTATGAAGAAGCGGTGGGAGGAAAAACTTGAAGGTTTAGGTCATGAGTTTGATGTTTCTCACCGGCATTCTGGCAAAAATATTCTCCATTGATGGATGTGGATTTAGAAGTCCGAGGAAGCTATCAGAAAGGGCCTGTCCCAATTGTCTCCCTTATGAGTAAGTTAAATGGCAGAGCAATAATTGGACATCCAGTCGAAATCGAAGTCTTAGCAGATGGTTCCTCAGTCATATATTCAGACTATTGATTACTTTGGTAATGAAACAACTCACCATGACAAACCCTTTCTTCTGCCCCTGCTTGGAAGACTGCAAGAAAAGAAGTAATTCACGGGTTCCACGGCTGCATCCTTTCTCATCGTCCCGAAGCGGATGATGAAGCAAATTATGATCATTCTCCGGCAGATCAGGAAAGAAACCGTTTGTTAAGAAACTTCGGTTTAGAAATCTTAGTAATGATGATAACTCGGTGAGGAGAAACAGTTCACTCGCGAATTCCGACCACCTGGAGAGAAAGCAGCAGCAGCAAAAGAAGTTTCTGAAGAACACAAACACAACTGCTAGTCAAAAGACAAGGGCACTATCATCATTCAGTAGCGGAACAAGGACTAGCAGGATGAAGGCGTTCTCGGGACCGGACACATGAGCTCTCTAACAGACAGGTATTACCAGGGCCACCAACTGTGGCCTGCATACCGGTTAAACTAGTATTTAGCAGATTACTCGAGAAGATAAATAGACCGCCATCAAAACCAACCAAAAGCCTTTAACTGAGAGAAGAGATCAATAACAAGAGCTCTATTCAAGTCAAAACAGATCTACAGGTACAAAAGCATATAACCATTTCTTGTCTCTGGTTTTCATGGATTAAGAGAATCATGGTTTAGGGTATTACAAATTCTGGGGTGATGGGTCTTTT